>CM061142.1:118544366-118619366 GCA_030789695.1 Scilla litardierei
ACATATATATATATATATAGACAACATGAGTACATCCAAAAAGATAGCACATCGAATATATGAGGTACATCATATGAAGCGCTACATATCATCAAAAAGAAATACATCATCATCATCACCATCATCAAAATAAATACTACAACAAAAAGTACAGCATCATCATCAACATCGTCATCAAAATAAAATCCAACACCGACAACCAGAGAGCACAAAAAAAATACATCAAAGCATCTCTCAACCCCATCCTAACCCAAAACACTCTCACTAGAATATATCATCCAGAATGCAGTGGAGAGTCCTCGGAACAGACGATCACGAGGAGGAGGCTGGATCTGCAGCGTCCGTGGGTCCAGTCGACGGAGTGGACTCAGGATCTGCAGGGAGTAGAGGTGTCTCAACAGATGGAATCGTCGGGGCAGGAGTCGAGATCTCAGGAACAGGCTCTACAGCAGCATGGGTCTCGACAGCAGATGTGTCAGCAGGAATATCAGCAGGCTCAGCAACAGGGT
The DNA here is from genome assembly GCA_030789695.1 of Scilla litardierei. Lineage (NCBI taxonomy): Eukaryota > Viridiplantae > Streptophyta > Magnoliopsida > Asparagales > Asparagaceae > Scilla > Scilla litardierei. The sequence continues at coordinate 118,544,876 of CM061142.1, forward strand.
CTACAGCAGGCTCAGAAGACTGAAGTGCTGAAGCAGAAGGCTCTGGAACACCGGAAGTGGTGCCAACTCCAGGAGCAGAAGTGGAAGTACCAGCAACAGCAGCAGCAGTGGCCTCATCGCCACAGGCAAAAGAAGTAGCAAGCTCGTCAAGCTCCTCATCGTCCATCTCCTCGGCCTCAGACACCGAAGGAGGAAGCTCAATCCCCATCATACGAGCCATACGGCAGACTACCTCCTCAGTACGAGCCAAACGGGAGTCGTGCTGACGAAGTAGGCGTACGACATCGTCCAAAGTAGCAGGGGAAGACGAGGCTGCAGCAGCTGATGGAGTAGACTGGGAAGCAGATGCGGTAGACCTCTGCACGTGACGAAGAGCCGCTAGAGATTTCTTCACGGCCGTCGCGTTCAGAGGCGTACCCAAAGGACGCTCATCGTCAGGAGGGAGGGGAACTCGAAAATGACGAAATACGAGGGTCAACAAGCAGGGGTATGGAATGTGCGCAGACTTATTGGTCTTGCGTATACACTCGAAAGAATCCATCTTATTGAGTATCACGCGAGCCCAATTTATCTCGCACCCCAAGAAAAGAGCGTATATGAGCTTCAAAAACGGCTGAGAGGGGAGTGAAGAAGATCCATACTTAGGGAGGAGACAGGACTTCAAAATCAGGTTAAGAACCCACGCATTCGGCTTAAAAGATTTCGATGGAACACCAATGAATGCGGAGGGGATAACCTGGAAAATCTCAGAAAGAATAGACTGATCCAAGGAAGAAATGTCGTCTACGGAAATGTCTGAGGGGAGGAGACCACACGACGCACAACCAAGGATCTCCCCTAAGATTTCTGCCGTGAGAACTATAGGAGTTCCCAAGACAGTCGTCTCAATGGAGTGACTGGCGTCGTACTGGCCTCGAATACGGTTGGCATAGAACAATTTCACGAGGCGAGGGTACGGTTTGGGATTGGCCTTGGGGTCGTATCGGAGATAGTCTAGAAGGCCACTATAAGACAGAAGATCAGCAAGGCCGAGAAAATCAGAGAACTGAACGTAATGCTCCAACAACAGTGGACAGTGTTCTATACGGTTGTACGCGGCGAGACACTGAGGGTCATCGCGGCACAACGATATGTCTACACCGCCAACTGGCATAGGAGCTTTACCCTTGGCCTTACGGATCTTCGGAGGTGGGGTAGGTTCCCTAGTAGGCTCATCCTCTGGGATAAAATCAGTATCGGAATCGGGAGGAGTAGCCGGAGTGTGAAGAATAGGCTTTTTGGTCTTGGATTTACGGGGTTTGACTATGGCAGTCCTAGGCTTCTTAAGAGGGGGCGACGAAGGAGAGGCTTGGGTAGACTTGGCACGACGCTTAGGCTTCGGGGGATTCCTAGGGTCCGAAGGTTGTTCTACGGTCATAGGAGAGGCCCCGAAAGAGGCGATCAGAATGCGAGTCTTAGCCATAGCACTACGAGCACAATCAATCGAAGACTAGGTCACTAACAACCTAGAGATCACAAGCTAACAACCCTAGAGATCAAGAAAATTCGAAAATCACAAGCCCTAGGTTAGAAATTGAAACCCTAGGATCTAGAGCTTGAAAACAAGGAGAGACAACCCTAGAATAGGAAATCGACCTAGGAGAGGGAGGGAGATACCTAGGGGGTGGAGTCGACGGCGGCGGATGGCGGCGATCGACGGAGAAACGGCCGGTAGACGAAGGGTTTCGAGAGGGGGTTTGGGGTTTTCGGGCTGGAGCAAAAGAGAAGACCGACTAATGGAGAGATTAGTCGGATGAAGTAGAGAATAAGTCGGTCGGGAAGTGAAAAGACTCAACTGCCCTAACATACTTAGTCGGTCACAGTTCAAGCACTGACCGACTAGATTACGATCTAGTCGGTCGGTCAATGAGCTTGAACCGACTAAGTCGAAACAGTAGCTCAGAGTGATTTTTAGGGCAAGATTTAGTCGGTCGCAGTATACTTACTGACCGACTAGTTTTCAATCTAGTCGGTCGGAAAGTGTACTATGACCGACTAACGAAAGAAAATGATAGGAGATGGATATTTGATTGATCTAGTCGGTCTGAGTTCATTTGCTGACCGACTAGATGAGCATCTAGTCGGTTGACAAGAGAACTGAAACCGACTAGAAGAGTCCAAAAGTAGAAATTTGATTTCTCTTCACAAACCACTTGGATGAAACATCCTAACTCACTCATTAGTCATCTAAATTACCCCATAAAACGTCGAAATCTTAAATACGACATTGAAATACGAATTCGATCATAAATTCAAATAAATCACATAAAAATCCCAAAAATTCAATTAATCTAGCATGAATGAAATATCGTGAAATATATTAGCATGCAAGATGATTGAATTTAAATATGAATCCTATATCTCGGATTCACCCTTAATCCCCAATTCTCGACGCAACCGCACAAAGGAGTCCTCCTTTAGGGGTTTCGTGAAAATATCGGCGATTTGCTTTTGGGTTTCAACGTACACTAAAATGATGTCCTTTTTAGCAACATGATCATCCAAGAAATGGTGTCGGACATCTATGTGTTTCGATCGGGAATGGTGCACCGGATTCTTTGAAAGACAAATAGCACTTTGGTTATCCACCATGATAGGGCTAGTATCACAATGAATACCAAAATCCTTCAATGTGTGTCTCATCCAAAGAACCTGGGCACAAGCGGCACCGGCGGCAATATATTCTGCCTCGGTGGTTGAAAGTGATACCGAATTTTGCTTCTTGGAAAACCAAGAGACAAGAGAATTTCCTAGAAAATGGCAAGTGCCACTAGTACTTTTCCTGTCGGATTTGCATCCCGCATAATCAGCGTCACTATATGAGACTAACTCATATGTGCTAGATCTCGGATAAAGTAATCCAAAATCTAATGTGTAACTTAGATAGCGAAAAATACGCTTTACCGCTACTAAGTGAGACTCCTTAGGTTGAGACTGATAACGAGCACATATACATACGGCAAACATAATATCAGGCCTACTTGCGGTAAGATAAAGCAAACTACCTATCATACCTCGATATAGACGAATGTCTACATCCTTACCGCCCGTATCCTTGTCAAGATGCGTAGTCGTGCTCATTGGAGTCTTTTTCCCGGAGGCATTCTCCATTCCAAATCGCTTTAGCAACTCCACCGTGTACTTCGTTTGGTGGATGAAGATTGCATCGTTCATTTGGCGAATTTGGAGTCCTAAGAAATATTTGAGTTCGCCCATGTGGGTCATCTCAAATTGTTCCTTCATCACATTAGAAAACTCTTCGCAAAGAGCGAAGTTAGTAGCACCGAAAATGATATCATCAACATAAATTTGAACTAATAAAATATCATTATTCGCATTCTTAATAAAAAGTGTTGAATCGGCTTCGCCCATTTTAAAATTCAAATCCAAAAGAAAATTCTTTAGGCGATCATACCAAGCTCGAGGAGCTTGTCTCAAACCATAAAGATCTTTCTTTAGTTTAAAAACGTGATTTGGAAATTTTTCGTTTACGAAGCCCGGAGGTTGAGAAACGTAAACTTCCTCAACGACATCTCCATTTAAAAATGCACTTTTAACATCCATTTGAAATAATTTAAAATTCTTATGGCATGCAAAAGACAAAAGTAATCTAATTGATTCTAATCTAGCTACCGGAGCGAAAGATTCTTCGAAATCGATACCTTCCTCTTGACGATAGCCTTGAGCTACTAACCGAGCTTTGTTCCGGACGACGACTTGGTTTTCGTCGGTTTTGTTCTTGAAGATCCACTTTGTCCCTATGACGGTGTGGTTCTTCGATGGCAATGGAACAAGCTCCCAAACTTCATTCCTCTCGAATTGAATGAGCTCCTCCTCCATGGCTAAGATCCAAGCGCTATCTTCGCATGCTTCATTAATATTCTTTGGCTCTATCGATGAGGCAAAGGCACAATTTGCGAAGTGGTGAACTTGGGATCTCGTCTTGACACTATCATAGATATTGCCAATGACTTGCTCATGGGGATGGTCACGAACCGAATGAAGCCGTTTGGGAATACCTTGATCACTTGGAACATTCTCAACAACTTCATTAGTTGGGTTAGTCTCAATAGAATCAATAGAATCATTAGACTTAGAATTATCAAACGAATCACATAAAACATCCATAGAATCATTATCATTTGAAATTCTAGTTGGAACAAATCCTTCATTAAATGAGACATGAAGCGATTCCTCGATCGTTGAGGTTCGTTTGTTGAATATCCGGTAGGCTTTGCTACGCGTAGAATATCCAACAAAAATCCCCTCATCGGATCTCGGATCGAATTTGTCCAAACTACCATATGTGTTCTTAATAAAACATTTCGAACCAAAAACACGAAAATGTTTAACTTGAGGCAACCTACCAAACAACAATTCATAACAAGTTTGTTTAGTGCCGGGCCTCAAAAGTATTCTATTAAACACATAGCAAGCGGTGTGTACCGCTTCCGCCCAAAATTGATGGCCAAGTTGGCTATCATCAAGCATAGTGCGAGCACATTCCACTAGCGTCCTATTCTTTCTCTCAACTACACCATTTTGAGGAGGTGCACAAGGGAAAGAGAAGGTGTGAGTAATACCAACTTCATCACAAAATGTCTCAAAAGACTCATTCTCAAATTCACCTCCATGATCACTACGAATAGTGACAATGGTGGTTCCTAAGAGATTTTGTACTTTCTTAACAAAAATTGTGAAGTTTTCAAAAGCTTCATTTTTATTACACAATGAAAATACCCAAGTAAATCTTGAATAGTCATCTACGATGACAAGTCCATACCTTGCATTTCCTAAGGAAGCTACTCTAGTTGGCCCAAATAAATCTAGATGTAATAGCTCTAGTGGCCTTTTAGTAGAGATGCTTTTCTTAGGTTTAAATGAAGATTTAGGAAGCTTGCCGCGTTGACAACAATCACAAAAACTTTTCTTTTCAAAAACAAGCTTCGGAAAACCTTTAATAGAATTCAATTTTGAAAGCTTATATAGTGTTCCAAAGTTCACATGTCCAAAGCGTCGATGCCATAAGTGTTGTTCACTTGTGTTGGCAACGAGACATTGTTCATATGACTTAGGAAGATCCAAAATATAAATGTCTTTACGACGAGTTCCGGAAAATAATAATTTTTCATTATCCTTTCTTAAAATATGACACAATCCTTTCGCAAAGCTAACTTTGTAACCTTTGTCACAAAGTTGACTTATTGAAATAAGATTATGATTTAAACCACTAATAAGATAAACATCACTAATTAATGGTTTAGAAGGGTTACCGACTTTACCAACACCTATGATGGTTCCGCTCTCGTTGCCTCCAAATACGACGCGGTTTCCATTCGCAATGGGAACCACTCCGGAGAGCAAACGAGCGTCACCCGTCATGTGTTTGGAGCACCCGCTATCGAGTATCCAATTCCCTTTGGAGCTAAATTTAAATTTGATGCTCCTTTTCTTTTTCTTTTCCTTGAGTACCTAAAGATAGACACTTTCATATCATGGTACCCAAGGTCATTGGGTCCAAGGGATTAGACCTTTGGAAGCCAAGTCCAAGTGGACTTAGACTTCCCCACATAATTCTTACTATGCACAACATTCGAAAAATAAGCATTCATGTACATTTGTTTTTCGTCCATGCTTGTGTCCTTTGGGCTCCAAATAGTGAAAATTTTGGGAGCCATCATCCTATTGGGTGCATGCATGCTACGTTGATTTCTACGTGATGCATGTTGTGGATAGGCATACGGGACATGATGGAATGGTGCACGACGAGAATTATTCATATGATGAGGTGGGTGTACATATGCATGTGTGGGAACACGTGCGTGAGGGTGTCTCACTTGGTGTGCACGTGCCCGAGAATGTGTTGCATAAAAATCATCATATGTGTGAGCCGGTGGAGTAGGACGTGTGTTCGTACGTGGCATGTTATTAGTGTACATGTAGGCATGCCCCTTCTTTGGAGGTCCACCCAAAGTGGGTTTCTTTCCGAAAGAGGGTGTGGACGAGGTGGAAGCACCATTGGTAGATGAACTACCAATAAAGTGTTTGCTCCCACTCGTTGAGGCTTCGGAAGTTGGCCTAACAAAAGTAGTGACCGACTTGGATGAATTTCCCATCATATACCCCAAGCCAATGTGGTGTTTGGCCGGAAGTAAATCTTTTAGGATATTATCCAAATGGCCCTTACCCTTGTTGAATTTGTTGATTCGGCCCAATGTGTCCTCATATTTCTCTTTGAGAGAACGCAAAGAAGTATCCAAAGCGGATATTTGCGATGTGAGCACATAAACATGAGATTTAAGATTCTCGTTCTCAATACTCAAAGTCGAGTTTTGAGAAGTTAAATCCGCTATCTCATGTTCTTCCGCATCCTCAATGCTAACATGTTCAAGTTTAGATTTGAGATTCACAATCTCATTTCTTAACTCTTCAACAACGGTGTCGTTGTTGGTGATGATATTCTTAGGCGATGTTTGAATGCTAGCTAGGTCATCTTTTACCTTAGTATATCTATTTACTAACTTAGTGTATTTTGACCAAAGTTGAGAGTTAGCATTTCTAAGATCATCCATCGTTACCTCATCGCTTTCGTCATTACTATCATCGGAAGAGGAGGATCCTTGATCGTTCTCCTCTCTTGCCATGAAGCACATATGTGCTTGCTCCACTTTCTCATCATCCGACTCTCCGCTTGAGGAATCCTCGGAGTCGGTGAATGTTGCTCCGACAAGTCCTTTCTTGTACCCCTTTTTGTATTTCTTGGACTTATCGAATTTTAGCGCCTTCCACTTCTCCTTTTATTTGTTGAGAGGACACTCCGCTTTCATGTGTCCTGGCTTATTGCACTTGAAACACAAAGGAGAGGAAGAGGCGTTAGAAGAACCAAATTTACCTTTGGTCTTGAAGTTACCTTTCCGGAAGAAACGGTTGAACTTCTTGGCCATGAGTGCCATGGACTCCAAGTCCAACTCGTTTTTCGAGTCTTCATCATCGGAAGATGTGGATGAAGCCGCCTTGAATGCAATCGCCTTTTTCTTAGGCGCATCTAGGTTCAAATATGACTTCATCTTTTCTTGTAGCTTCACCTTGCTATCTTTGCGTAACTCGTATGACATCAAAGTACCCATTAGTTGAACTACGGTATATTTGTTCATGTCATTACCTTCCTCGATGGCGAAGGTACGTTTTTCCCAAGAAGAGGGAAGTCCTTCAATAAGCTTTAAGCACTTCTCCTTTTGAGTGTAGATCTTGCCGAGGGCCTCTAACTCGTTTATTATATCAACGAAGCGAGCGTAATATTCTTTCATCTTCTCACCCTGTTGCATATGAAACATTTCGTAATCTTTGGTTACGACAACGAGTTTAGAGTCTCTTACCCGACTCGTCCCTTCATGTAGTATGAGGAGAGAGTTCCAAATTTGATATGCACTCTTACATGTGCATATCTTATTGAAGTCCTCGGGCTCCAATGCGCATTGCAAGGCGTTCATTGCCTTGGCATTGCTTACCTCCGCGGCGACCTCCGCGGTAGTCCATTTCTCAAAATCTTCTTCTTCGGGCTCGATGTACTCCTTCATTGTAGTCCTCCATAAAGATGCACTTCGGAGGAAGGTTTCCATCCGACATTTCCAGTACCCGTAGTTGGTACCGTTGAAGAATGGAGGCCTTGTAGAGGAATGTCCTTCCATCACCGATGACGCTCCTTCACGGTTCCTGAAGGTGTCGTAGTTGGAAGGTGGAGGCACGGTCTTGTTGTCGTTGGCAGACATAGCTGAGTATCTGGCTCCGATACCAAATGTAATGCCCTACCAGCTACTGCACAAGTACTAGAGGGGGGGTGAATAGTACTTTAAAATAATAAGGCGTATTATTCCAAATTAAATTGCACACAACTACCAAATCAATTTGCGGAAGCTTAAATTGAATGACAACAATGAAATTAACAAAGCTAACAAACGATGTTAATGGGTTCGGATCCACCCAAGTCTCCCCGACTTGTTCCCGGTGATCCTACGTCCCAACCACCCGGATCCCTTCCGGATACTTGAGTTAGAAACCCTAACTCAAGATTTCCACTATGAATATCTTGTGAAAAACCTTCACAAGATCAAATCATACATGCAATAGCAAACGTGAATCCCACAACCCGGGATCACAACCTTCTCTCACAACCGAGAGAATCACAAAGAAATATTAAAGAGTTTAATATGAAATAAACAAGCTTACCACAAAATCCTATACCTTGAGTTTTTCTTACCCAATAGGTGGAATGAAGGATTTGAGGAAGATGAAGTTACCAAACCCTAGCACCAAGGAAATGAGCAGCAAAGGGTGCCTAGGGATGATTTGGAAACTTGAATCAAGCAATAGCTTGAAGAGCTCACCAAGAACAAGCTTCTCTCTAGATCTAGAAATGAGAGAGAATGGGTTTCTTGTGAGGAAGAGAGCTTTAGATTTGAGGGAGAATAGCTATCTCTTTAGAACTCAATGAATCTCTTAATGGCAGCTCTATTTAAGATAGAAATGACCTAGGTTCGTATTTATAGGAACCCAAAAACACAAGTTAGGTCAATCTCCAACGGAAAGAAATCTGTGAGAATTAGTCGGTCAAAGAACACTCACTGACCGACTAGTTCATCAACTAGTCGGTCAGTCACAAAGCATGGACCGACTAAGAGCAGATCTGAGAAGAGATAGAATTTCAGACCTAGAAATCTAGTCGGTCCAAGAACACTGTCTGACCGACTAGTTTCACAACTAGTCGGTCATCCAATGAACGTAGACCGACTAAGAGGCAAAACAACTTAGTCTGAAGGCAAGTTGACTTAGTCGGTCCAAGAACAAAAGTTGACCGACTAAATTGACAACTAGTCGGTCACCAAACGTTCTTAGACCGACTAACGGTAAACAGTAGCTTAGGAGAATTTTAGAGTGAACAGTAAGTCACAACTAGTCGGTCAAAGAAGCATCACTGACCGACTAGTTCACAAACTAGTCGGTCGGTGAGTCAACGTAGACCGACTAACTGTAAACAGTAAAGTCCAAGAAATTAAGGAATCAAACTAGTCGGTCCAAGAACAGTTGCCGACCGACTAGATCACCATCTAGTCGGTCAGTACTTGTTCTTGTACCAACTAACATGCACAACAAAGTCCGAATCGAAGCGCGACGCTTCGAGGAAGTTAGAAGGAACTTGTGCAAGGATCCTAGAGCTACGAAATGAGCGTAATGAAGATATAGACGTAAGATATACTCAAGGCTTAACATTCTATATATCGAAGCTAAAAGACTATAAATAAAACCTTAATAAACGGTCTTCGATAGCTTCGATTGAATCTTCATATTTTCCAAAGCGTCGCAAGAGCTTCAACGAAGCTTTAGGCATGAATATGAGCTTTGGAAAGTGTTGAGATGTCGCTTTGAATGTTCACGTGAAATTGGCGACGATCTCCAATACTGCGCTCACAAATTGTTAGTTCATGAATTATTTATGTTTGCTCATCATCCAAAACCAAATCCGGGGAGTCCAATATTCAACAAGATGGAGAGGATTACGTACATGAGGATTACTTTACCTTGTGTCAAGTATCTGTGGTGCAAAGTGAATGGTTGCAAGGAATTAATGATATGGTGTGCCATGATCCCTTTTATCATAAGCTGGACCAGAAGTTGTAGAAGGAAGGGGACGAGAGTACTGAGATAAGGAAGAGGGATGGTGTTTTCTACTACAAAGACAAAATATTAGTGAACCATGGTAATACTCAAGTAGTCCAGGTTCTCTTAAACGAGTATCATAGTTCTCCTTTGGGGGGACACTCAGATGCAGTCACGACCTTACACAGGCTGATGGGGGTGTTTTTTTGGAAGGGAATGAAGGCAGATGTTAAGAGATTTGTCAAGGAATGTGACACTTGTCAACGTGGCAAAGCTGAGAATGTGTCATATCCAGGGCTACTGCAACCTCTATCTACTCCTGCTCAGGTATGGGAAGACATCTCTATGGATTTCATTTTGGGCTTGCCCCTTTGTGGGAATATTGGTGCCATCTTTGTAGTGGTGGACAGGTTGACGAAATATGCTCATTTCTTTGGAATCAAATATCCTTTCACAGCTAAAACTGTAGCCCAGGTATTCTTCAATGGTGTTTTTAAATTACATAGAATGCCTAAGTCCATAGTGAGTGATAGGGGTCCTATGTTTAGAAGTGTGTTTTGGAGGGAGTTGTTCACACTACAAGGATCTACCTTGGCTTTCAATTCAACGTACCATCTGCAATCTGATGGGCAAACAGAGATATAAACATAAATTTAGAGTGCTATCTGAGATGTTTCTATAGTCATCAACCCAGGGAGTGGCCTAAGTGGTTATCCCTAGCAGAATACTGGTTTAATACTACGTGGAAGGCCCCAACCCAAATGACTCTATATGAAGCCTTGTATGGGAGGAAACCACCTAATTTACTATCTTATGTTCCCCACACTTCCCAAGTTCATACAATGGATGAAGAATTATATTCTCGTGAGGTAATCCTAAAACTTCTCAAGGATAATCTTAAGAAAGCCAAAGATCGCATGAAGAAGTATGCAGATATGAACAGAACTGAGAGAGTTTTTAAAGAAGGCAATTGGGTCTATCTTCGTCTACAGCCCTACAGGCAGGTCATGGCAGCTATGAGGAAGCCCCATAAATTGTCTCCGAGATACTACGGGCCTTACAAGGTGTTGAAGAGAGTGGGTCAGGTAGCTTACAAGCTGGAAATGCCGATGGCTTCTCCTATTCACCATGTTTTCCATGTTTCGCAGCTGAAGAGGAAGTTGGGAATGCATGTAGTGCTACAAGATGCTTAACCATGCTATACTGAGGAGATAATTGATGAGCCTGAGTCAATTTTGGAGCGAAGGACAATTAAGCTGAGAAATTCGTTAGTTTCCCAAGTTTTAGTTAAGTGGAAACAGAGGGACTTGGATGAAGCTACATGGGAGAGCTACTGGGACCTAGTTAAGAGGTTCCCTACCTTCGACCTTGAGGCAAGGTCGAAAAATGGGGGTGGCAATGTAAGAGTAGCAGCTGAGATGATTGTTGGGTCATCAGAAATAGGTGTGGTAGCGACGGAGCTGCGAGAGGAAGGAGAGTTAGCCGTTGCAGATGAAGGGGAATCGTCGGATCCAAGGCCAGATGATCTTGTTCGTTTACCTATGAAATAATCTCGGCCACTCCATCCTTTAAGTGATTGAATGGGAATTCATTCAGGGATTAGCACTTACCTCTCGTAGCAGGAGAAATCGATGAGCTGGAGTTTGTTAGATTGTCTAGCTGATTGCTAAGAAATTTGTTAGAGTTTGTTAAAGGGTATAACCCATTCGGTTATTGACATGTGTTGGACGCAACGATCTAGGATCTCTAGTTTGATGATGGCAAACATGTGTGAACTATTTAACGTGTGTTCTAAGTGTGTTTCAGGAATGGCAAAGTCGTTATCCTAAGCGTTGGAGATATTGCTATTCATATAGCACTCTGGGAGAGAAAGGAAGTGTTGTGTACAAAGCAATTGGACTTAGTCCAATATAAGATAAGATGAAGAGAATCAACTTGATTTGACTTGTTCATACCAATTTGAGGAATGGGCCCTCTAATATTTCTATTCAAATCCTAATGAAATCATTTTCAAATTCCATATCCCATACAATCCCATTCAAATCTTAATCTCCTACCAACTAGGGATCCCATTGGGTTACTTCTTAGCCAAACACATCTTCAAGCCGTAATACAATCCTATCTAGGATCCTCTTGGCCGTAAGCTAATCCTGGCCATCCATCCAAGCACTTCATGCCGTAAACCCTCGGTGACTTAGTCCATTGCTAAAAACCCAACCAATATTCTATATAAGCAATCACTAAACCCTAGTCTAGGGCACGTCAATAATAGGGAAAAAGGTGACGGCCATAGCAATCTCCAAATAGCCAAAACTCACGCACCCTATAGGAGATCCATGCAACAAAGTGTAACGGCCGCTTTTCGACCGTTCCTATTTTCTACGCGTACGACTCTTATCGTGTGCGCATTTTTTGGCCTCTTCTTGGATCCAGACTATACGATGTGATATGTCGTTGTGACCGTATGGAAGAGTAGTTATTTGTGGGATTTTTAGTGAACGTCATTTCATGGGTCGTCCTCCCACAAATCAGGTTGATTGTAGGATCGTCGTAGCTTTAGACTTAGTCATCGGACCTTTTTATTTTTAGTTCGTTCTTCGTGGGCACGCGTGATTGACCATCATAACCCCGAGCATCTCTTCGTCACGCTCGTCCCGATATTGTTTTCGTAATTTTCTGACACCCCTGGCCCACCCAAATCACTAATCAATTTCGAAGCCCGATTAGCCCTAATCAATTTCAAAATTCAAACTTAATCAAATCTCCAAGGGATCCATACGTATCATGCATGAGATTTTTGTTGCTACGCTCACCCAACATTTCTCCACTTTGTACACCCCCTCACTCACCCGCTCTCCTAGTCACCCCTTATTTATACCCCTTTTAAAACAAGCTTTAGCAAATTCTCATCTTTTAAAAACCAACCCCTACCCAAACCGCAAACAACCCATTCGTGGCCGACTTCTTCTCCATTTGTGCACCTCCCTGCCACTGTTGACTGGCCGCTGGACCATCCCCCATCTCTGACCATCTCTCCTCCTTCCCCTCTTCCCTCTCCTCCTTCTCCCCTCTCAAAAAGCCTTTAAAAGCTCTTAGCCGCAACCCCTGATCGGTCCATATTTTACACCTTTATTCTGCATGTTTTCACGCCATTTCGATTGCTCATATTGTGATTTTCACGAGTATTCGACAATATTGCGATGCTTTTCACTATTTCTTGTTTTTGTCGGATTTCAGGAAATATATAGCAATCGGGAACAAAAATGAGCTTAAAGGACTTGCACATGTACCGGAGCCTCGCCCATGGCTCTATCGAGGAGCTAACGGCGATGGAAGATGGGTGGAAGAAGAAGGAACTTCATAGGAACGACGAGGAGGCAAAATGATGAAGATTGGGCATCTACAGCATCTCACTCGGCCGAGTGAATCACTCACTCGGCCGAGCAAGAAGACCGCTCGGCCGACCCGACCGGACACGCTCCAACAGAAGGAATTGGGCGTGCACTCGGTCGAGGGACGATATCCCACTCGGCCGAGTATGAAGATCGCATCGCCCGAGTGGCATGGAAAATCCACCATAAAAAAGGCCGACTTACTGGAAATGTACAGGCTTTTGACGGTTCCGACTCGGCCGAGCAAGAAATGCCCCCCGGCCGAGTGAGTAAAGCCACTCGGCCGAGTCACCTCCGAAGACAGACCCCAAAAATCCCAACTTACTGGAATTTTACAGGGTCTGTCACTCGGCTGAGTAGAGAAGCCCACTCGACCGCGTGGTGAATCACACTCGGCCGAGTGACGCCGATGACACACACGCCCAGATTTTCAGACAGCCTCCCACTCTTTTGAAATCTGCTATCATTCCAGCAATCAAAGTATTTTTCTCATATTGTTTATGGATAGTAGACTTCATGACGGTTCCAACACCGCCAAGAACGTGCCAATCGGAGGTCGGATGAAATCTGGAGAATTTCTGCAAGTTGACGCTGCAGTGCAGGAATTTCCACTCGGCTGAGTCATTTTCCCACTCGGCCCGAGTGGTGGCGGGCCCAGATTTTAAGTTTTGGTTTGGGCTGTTTTTGGGCATGATTTTGGGGGGGTTTCTAGGATTTTTTGTTAGGGTTTTTGGAGATTATATAAGGGTTTTGTAGCCACCATTAGAGGGGGTCCCAATATGTTTTCTTAGACTCTATTTTAGAGGTTAGGCCATGCCCTAGGCCCCCTCTTGGATCTAAAAGCTTGTATTTGGATTGAAGATCTTCATCAAAGCTAAGTATTTTGTTCTTGTTATTTGAATCTCTGTTTTTCTATCCTTTTTTATGCAAGCAATGATTTTTATTGATTCTCACATCGTTATTGCTATGCTTGAGTAGATTTGTTGTTCTAGGGTTTGGGGATGAACCATATGGATCTAATTTCAGATTTGTGATGAATGAATCTCTATGTTGCTAGAATTGCTAAAGGGGTTAGGTTGTGATTGATTTATTATGGATAGCTAGGAATTTCCATCGATTTGGGGTTTGCAAGAGATTGGATTTCGATCGATGGGAAGGCCCAGATATTCTATTTAGGTTTATAATCGAGATCCCTTAGACTTGGTTTGCAAGAGATTGGACCAAAGCTATGATTTTATTATAAATCTATACCCATATTCGTTTGCAAGAGATTGGACGAATACGAACTATCACAACCTAGATCGTAACTCGAGTTTGCACGAGAGTGGGCTCGAGGAGCGATTGGACGATGATGTTGATCTTCATGATAGTTGCTTAGGTTAGGGTTTGCACGAGAGTGGGCCCTAATCTAGGTTGCCATAGACTGGCAATAGCGCGGGAGCGTGAGCTTGGTTCTATATTCAGTTACGACTAGTTCACCTCAACACAAGTCTAGTAATATTGAGATTCACGATTCACATAGATGTATGACGATCCGTAGTGGGGATTCCCTAGCCCTAGACACTTTTATTATATTGTATTTGAATCGATATTTGACCAACATCTCTATCACCGACATCGACATCCATCACCATTTCCATTACATCATACCATACCCATCTCCACCAATAAAACCATCGTACTCGAGCCAACCTAGGATAGATTGGAGCCAACACCACCTCCTCGTGTTCGATACCCACTCGCCACTTGACCGTGCGCTTGCGGTAAAACTACAATCGCTCTCCGGGTGTATATCCGGGGCCGACCAAGTTTTTGGCGCCGTTGCTGGGGATTCATCTCCGTGTAGTTACGCCATACTAGGTTGTGCTCTAGGGTTACATTTTGGAGCGATCAAGTTTTTGGCGCCGTTGCCGGGGAGGTGTTTCCCGTTGGGTGCCAATTTGTCATAATTAGGTTGATTAGACTACGGAAAAAGAAAAAAAAATTCACCCCCGCCACCATTACTACCATTTCTATATTCTTTTGTGCCACTGATATTTTTCTCCAGGTATTTATCTTTGTTTATCAGGTGTTATGGCTGGTATTATGTGGACCATAGATTTTGAGGAGGAAGCATTTCAGAACTTATTGGAGGGCCTCTTGGAGTCAGTGAGGTTCACCGGTTCAGAGAGCATTACAGCAGGTGATGCATTTGAGCGACGATTTGCAGATTTTGTTATGAACCGTGTTTCAGCTGCAGGAACAATTGAGGAGGACATCCATGTCAGTCTCGAGGGGGATAGACTACATTTTCGGATTGCTTGCGAGGATTCCCATCCACATGATACATCCCCACAAGCTGACACATATGAGCAGCCATCATCACCATTCCAAGTAGAGACTGCATTGATAGTTCACGAGGGGGCATCACATGCAGAGCCAGAGCATTGCATTGCAGAGGTAGCACTTTGGGACGAGGGTAACTTCATTCAGATAAATCCAGAGTCTTGCACATCGATAGTTGAGCTTCCGCAGCCACCTCTACCTTCCACTGAGGCTGTGATCATATGGACCACACATTTTTATGCGTACCTGGATGAGATTCTTTGACGGCAGGCTGAGGACATTGATGCTTCCACATATGAGGAGACAACGGTACCAGGCACAGATGGAGCCACTTCTGATGAGAGAACTGCGATGAGATACTCAGGGCAAGTTGCTACAGAGCCGGGTTTCACCATCATCACTCCCCCACCCACAGACACAGCTAGTCCATACGATGAGTGGATGGATGGAGATGATTCAGATGGAGAAGACATTGATGTAATTTACCTCGTAGAGCCGAAGCATGCTTTTGAGGAGGCATCACACACGGAGCCAGAGCTTATCATCGAGGAGGTCGTACATCGGGACGAGGACATAACCATTCATGAGGATCCCGAGCACTATCCTCATCCATTAGAGCTCCCGCAGCCACCTCATCCTTTCACTGATGTCGAGGACTATCCCACAGAGCCTACTGCTCCCACTCAGGGAGATATTTTTACCCACTCCATTTCTGAATCATGTATTCCATTCAATATTTATTTTGATTCAGATATTTTTGACACGTCATACCTTTTGCAGTGCACGTACGATTATGGATCGGAGGTATGCTTGGATGTGTCACAGTTTGACGAGCCTATCGAGGAGGTCCACACCTATGATCTAGATTTACCTGAGCAGCTTAGAAAGGACACCATGGAGACAGCTATCACAGCACGGGAGGATATTGGATTATTTCTAGGGAAGTATCGTCTACCATTATTTATGTCATATATTTCTATAGACGATCCTCTTTGGGATACTTTTATTATGAGGGTGCAATTTTTGCAGTAAACTGATGCATCCTATGCTCTGCAGGATACAGGTGGAGTCCTTGTGGGAATGATGGAGGATGCATTGCTGGAGTTCATTGAAGTCCGTGGACACACGCATCTGGCGGAGCCACGGAAGGAGCAGTTGGAGCAGTTGCCTGCACCGGCAAAGATACTGGATCCGCCTTTTGCTATAGGTGATATCAATCCAGTAGTGTAGAAATTTTTATGCTTTACATAAACACGAATTCTCTCGACAGCGAGATGACCGTATAGATTTTTGCTTGAATAAATATCACCTCGTATGACGGCAACAAAAATTTTTACACCCCATACCCATTATATATATTAATTTCCCTCTTTATATTTTGATGTGTCACATCCTTTTTGCTCACCACCCATCGAGCATTTCTTTCAAGTGAATACTCACATTCTTATTCGTTTGACTCAATCTCGCTTAGCAAAGCCATGACATTTTTGATCGAGTCATTTGAATAGGATTGTTTAGCATAAGCTTGGGGGAAGGCGCTCTCATGCATCATTGTATGTGCATGTAGTTGCATTAGGATTTCATGTCATTCATTTCATCATTTTTCATTCACCCCCCTATTATTATCATTGTTCCTCATATTCTTCCACTATGATCACATTGAGGACAATGTGAAGTTTAAGCTTGGGGGAGTGCTTTTCCATGCTATTTAGATGCATTAGTTGCAATTTTACTTTATTTTAGAGTTTTTAAAATTTTTCAAAATTTTGCATCATCTTTTTGAATTTTCCATCTTATCTTCCTTTTATGTGTGTTCATGCATCATGTTGTGTGCTTGTTTTTCTTTTCTTTCCTCTCTTTTATTTTTTTATTTTCTTATTTTTCTTTCTCTTCTTCCGCTAGATGATTTTTGTATGATGATATCTCTTATTGCTTTGGCAACCATCACGATGCTTATTATTCCTTGCCATACTACTTAGTGTATTACATAGTCTTGCTATTCACATGTGCTTGCAAATCTATTTCTTTTGATGATTCCTCTACATGAATGCATGATATTAATTGAAACTGAATGTATGGATTAGTGTTTAATATGCTTTTGTTGGAAATGCACCAAGATTCACGCATCAATAGTATAACGGAAGCATCTGCCTTATTGTCTTATTCACCTTCTGTTGCATGCCTGATACGGTTGTAAATTTTACTGCTTGACATCACTATTTAATGAAATGATTGAGAATATCCCTGCTTACATGTGAGTTTTAGTTGAAGTATTATTTTGTTGAACCGTTCGTGCACATCTTAGAGTGAACCGAGTGTTACATTATTTCCTTCTCCACAAATATCTTTTATTCTCTACATGTCACTTGAGTTCACCTTCTAAAGCTACTTATATCGCATCTATTTCCCAAAAATCCCTACAAAAGAAAAAGGTTGCTCCAAAAAGTCCAAAAAGTCAAAAAGGAGCCAAAAACCAAAAAATACAAATCATATAGCTCCTACAAAAATCCAAAAAGAAAAATGAGAAAAAAATAGAAAGATATTTCTCTATCTCATAATTGGAGCCACAAAATACTTGGGAAAACCAAGGCAAAAATCTCATTTTCCACTATCATATTCCTTTATGTCACGACCCGCTTCCCTAAAATGGAGGCGAGACGTGAAAAGGTCCGCACGGGAGTGGAGCTGTGAAGCCCCAAACCCGATAAGCGTCAATAAGATATAAGCAGGTCCCTGTAACCACAACGGAATAACAATAATAACACAAGGAGAGACTGAAATAAAATTCACATCTCAAAAATTGTCCAACATCAACATAAGTCCAACATCCAGAAAAGCCACCAGGCTAAAAGAAAAGAGTCTAAGGGCCCAGAACAAGGCCAACAAAAGCGACGACATAACAAAGTATGGGTGCTACGCACCGATAACAAAACAACTGTCTAACAAAAGTAAAACACGACGAAGACACTAGGACTGGTCCCCAGTGTCCACGTACTCCCCGTCAAACACAAGCTCGGGCTCGGCGTCAGCAAACACCTCGTCCTCAACGAGGTACTCGGGCTCAGGATCTAACATGTGTCACCCAAAAGAGTAAAGGGGCACATGTCAGCAAGTCTAAAAGACTTGGGCAAGGAAACTGAAAGTAAGGCAACTAGCAACCTAGCAGTTTAGTATGCATGACATGGCAGTTATAACATGAGTGCACAATTGAAACATGGCAAGACAATTTGTACAAGAGAACAATTATCGGGACAAGACAAGACAAGACAAGACAAGACAAGACAAGAGTAGCCACGCTACTATCAATCTCAATCATTTCACTATTCACGTTGTTTTGTAGATGTTTACGCCTTACAGCTGAATGGTTTTACATTCGCTGATTGGCCGCTTAACAACTACCCCAAACCCAAGAGTTTACGCCTTACCCCTGCAGTTGCTGATCGGGCAGACTCCCAGTTGATTGGTCGCTTAACTCTTACCCCCAATACCCACACGTAATGGAGCCAGGGTCCCCGCACAAGAACTCAGCTAGTGAGCCTGGGGTTGCCCCGCACATGAGCTCGCATTCTTAAACATTCGGCGTAGGGGTGCACCTAGCCGGAAACACGCAATTCGGGCATTGGCTATCAACCAACACATGGCCCGCTTCTGGAACACGAGCCAGGAACACAAGCATTTGTAGCAAAGCTACGCAATCACAGAAACACTTAAGAATGCAATGACATGACAATTAATTTGCGTACCGTTAATGGAAAGTAAACATGACAGGGAAATTGTGCAACATGCTAAATGTCAGAACTAGCTTCGTTGTCAAGCTAGTTCCCCAATTTGCGCCTAGGCGAGTATCATTTCGTCGCCTAGCCTCTTTTACGCCTACAACAAGCAAAATGGCCTAAAACATGGCCTAAACCCTAAGTGGCAAGTTTCACTTGCCTAGCACCGGGGATTGACGATCACTTCGTCACACGGATGCCAATCTACGGGGAAATCGCTGTTTTGGGGGAACAATCAACAAACAACATGAATTTTATTAGGGTTTCACAAAAATATAAATAGGCTATGAAAACAACGGTAGATCGATTTCTTACCGAGAGGAGACTGAAGGAACACTCCGGGGAACCCTAGGATCAGATCTGGAAAAGATTGGAGAAGTTTGGGAAAACTAGGGTTTTGGGGGATTTGGGGATTTTGATGGGTTTTGGTGAGATTTTGGGGAAGATGAGAGGTAGATGGAGTGAATGGATGGTTTGGATGATGATTCTAGGGCTTGGAATGGAGAAATGAAGCTTGGAGGAAGATGGGGGCTCAAGGGGGAAGATTTTAGGGTTTTGCGTCGTGTTGGAGAAGATGAAATCGTTTGGGTTGGGTTTAAATAGGATGGGCTGGCGGCTGCCCAGAAATTAGGGTTTTAACACTTGTTAGTCGGTCAAAAAGCAACCACTGACCGACTAGTTTGGCAACTAGTCGGTCGGTCGACCAACGCAGACCGACTAAGTGCAAACAGTAACTCCTGAACGAAAATAGGATTTAGAGTTAGTCGGTCCATGAACAAATACTGACCGACTAGTTTATCATCTAGTCGGTCGATGAACGTTCTTAGACCGACTAAGAGTAAACAGTAGCTGATACAAAAATAAGATGATGAGTTAGTCGGTTCAAGAAGCATTGCCGACCGACTAGTTTGCAACCTAGTCGGTCAACCAACGTTCTTAGACCGACTAACGATAAACAGTAACTCCTGAATAATTTAGAAAGCTAACTAGTCGGTCCAAGAAGGATTGCCGACCGACTGGATCGTCATCTAGTCGGTCGATGCCCCTTCTTATACCGGCTAATGAGCACAAAAAGTTCCGATACGGAGCGCGGGGCCCCGGGATCGATTCCTAAGACTCCTAGGCTTGATCTAATAGTTAGATACGACCGTTATGAAGTCCGTCACGAGTGACATACTTCGAAATCGACGATCCTAAGGAAGAAACGAGAAAATACGACGAATCGATCGAAAATGAAATCTACGGAGACGAAAACCACACAAGAGGAGAAAATCAGCCAAAACATACATTATATTATATTAAATCCAGATACATGAAAATCAGTCGTTACATCCTCCCCAACTTAAGAAAAATTCCGTCCTCGGAATTTCCAAATACTCACGAGTCCGGAAACAAAAGTGGGAAACGCTCTCGCATCTCATCCTCATTCTCCCAAGTAGACTCTCCAGGTGAACCGTGTCGCCACATCACCCTCACAAGATTGACAATCTTGTTCCGAAGCGATTTCTGACGCCTGTCCAGAATCAGCACTAGATGCTGGTCATACGTCATATCGGGGCGAACGGTAATCTCCGAAAAATCCACCGCATGAGACGGATCGCTAATGTATCGACGAAGCTGCGACACATGGAAAACATTGTGAACTCCTTCCAAAGATGGCGGCAAGGCCAAGCGATAAGCTACCTCGCCAACCCTCTCCAAAATGTCAAACGATCCAATGTATCGCGGGCTCAACTTTCCACGCTTCCCGAAACGAATCACACCACGATTCGGGGAAATCTTCAAGAACACATGGTCGCCCGGCTGAAACTCCAAAGGACGACGTTTAGCATCCGCCCAATGCTTAAAACGGTCCTGAGCAATTCTCAACCTCTCCCGAATATTCCTGACGATATCCACGGCCTCCACGATCATCTCAGGTCCCAACAACTCCCGATCACCAACGTCATCCCAACTCAATGGCGATCGACATTTCCTCCCATAAAGAGCGGCGAAAGGCGCCATGCCAATACTCGCCTGGAAGCTGTTGTTGTAGGAAAACTCTACTAGATGTAGATGGTCCTCCCACGAACCCTTGAAGTCCAACATGCACGCCCTCAGCATGTCTTCCAAAATCTGAATCGTCCTCTCGGACTGGCCATCCGTCTGCGGATGGTACGCCGTGCTGAAACTCAGACGCGTACCCAAGCTCTTCTGCAAACTCTGCCAGAACTGAGATGTGAACCTCGTGTCTCTGTCAGACACGATACTCACGGGGACTCCATGAAGTCGCACAACCTCCTGCACGATTCACTTTACATCACTATCCAAACTAGGAAAAGGAAATAAAACGGAGAGTAAAAGAATTTACCTCCATGTATCTCCTTGCTAGCGCCTCAGTGGACTGTCCCACTCGGAACGGAATAAAGTGCGCAGATTTGGTCAATCGATCTATGATCACCCAAATCGCGTCATTCTGCTTCGGACTCCGAGGTAGTCCAGTCACGAAATCCATAGTGATGTGTTGCCATTTCCACTCCGGAATCGGAAGCGGTTGTAGCAACCCGGCCGTACGCTGATGCTCCGCCTTCACTTGCTGGCAAACCAAGCACTTGGCTACACTCCGAGCCACGCTCCTCTTCATACCATGCCACCAATAATTCAGACGAAGATCCTGGTAATCTTGGTGCCACCAGGATGCACAGAATACGGCGAACTGTGTGCCTCCACCATCAGCTCCTCTCTGATATCCCCAGCAGGCACACACAACCTGGCTCCAAACCTCAGCGAGCCATCCTCATGAATCAAAAAGTCAGTCCGCAGACCGGCTTCCACCTGCTCCCGAATCTTCACCAGCTTCGGATCCTCAGCCTGGCCAGCCTTAATCCGATCCACGATCGTCGACTGTACCTGCATGTACATCAACGAAGAAGCCTCCCCAGGAAGAACAATCTCCACGCCAGACTCGCAAAAATCCTGCTGCAATCTCCACTGCGAGGTCAAAATCATCACCGCGGGAAGCCTACTCAAAGCATCTGGAACCACATTCACCTTGCCAGGGTGAAACTGCAAATCAATCTCATAATCCGCCATAAGCTCCAACCACCGACGCTGTCGCATGTTAAGCTCCTTCTAAGTGAAAATATACTTCAAGCTTTTGTGATCGGTGAAAATCTTCACTTTCTCACACAGCAGGAAGTGCCTCCAAATCTTAAGAGCAAACACAACGGCAGACAACTCCAAATCATGCGTCGGATAATTCTTCTCATGAACCTTAAGCTGACGAGACGCATACGCCACAACATGCCCATGCTGATGCAACACACAACCGAGACCCTTGCCAGAAGCATCGCAAAAGATCTCAAATCCACCGCTGCGATCAGGCACAACAAGAATAGGGGCAGTCGTCAACCTCTCCTTCAGAACACCAAAAGCACTCTCACAATCACCCGACCAAACAAAAGCAACATCCTTCCGCGTCAACCTGGTCATCGGCTCAGCAATACGAGAAAAGTCCTTAATGAAACGCCGATAATAACCAGCAAGTCCTAGAAAACTCTGAATCTCAGACGCAGACGACGGAACAGGCCACTCTCTGATGGCCCTAATCTTCTCGGGATCCACTGAAATACCATCTCCAGTCACCACATGCCCGAGAAAAGCAACTCGATCCAGCCAAAACTCGCACTTCGAAAACTTAGCATACAAACGATGCTTCCTCAAGATCTCCAACACCGTCCTTAAGTGCGAGGCATGCTCTTCCTCCGACTTCGAATAGATCAGAATGTCGTCAATGAAGATAACGACAAACTTATCCAAAAAGTCGTAGAAAATCAGGTTCATCAGATTCATGAAAACTGCGGGCGCGTTAGTTACGCCGAAAGGCATAACCACGAACTCATAGTGTCCATACTTCGTCCTGAACGCTGTCTTCGGAACATCTCCCTTCTTCACCTTCAACTGATGGTAACCACTCCTCAAATCCAATTTAGAAAACACCCTCGAACCTCCAAGCTGATCGAAAATATCATCAATGCGAGGCAACGGGTATTTATTCTTAATGGTCACCGCATTCAACTCCCGATAGTCCACGCACATGCGACGCGAACCATCCTTCTTCTTCACCAGCAACACCGGTGCTCCCCACGGAGACACACTAGGATTAATATAACCCTTCAGCAACAGCTCATCCAACTTCTTCCGCAACTCTTCCAACTCTGCAGGTGCCATACGATACGGCGCCTTCGAAATCGGCTGCGCACCTGGAACGAGATCAATAGAAAATTCCAAAGCTCGATCAGGTGGCAAACCAGACATCTCCTCGGGGAAGACGTCGCCAAAATCTCGCACCACAGCTGGTCACTCCAGCTCCATCTGCATAGCCACAGCCTCCACCGGCCTAGCCCGAAATCTGACAGGACCAAGTGAACTGCTACCACGACTGAACTCAAACACTGGATGTCCAGGAATCTCGAACACCACCTTCGTCCTCCGGCAGTCGATCGTAGCATAGAAGCTCGCAAGCCAGTCCATCCCAAGAACTGCATCATAGTTGATGATGTCGTGGACAATGAAATCAGCGAAAAGCTCATGTCCACAGACCACCAACGAGCAAGAATTGCAACCACGATGCACCGAGACCACACCATTCCCTGTAACGATATTCCAACTCTTGGGAAGAGGGGACGTCGACAAGGAATGCCTCTCCACGAAGCTCCGAGAAATAATGCACATCGATGCACCAGAGTCAAAGAGGACTCGTGCAGGAAATGTGCAAACCAAAACCACACCTAATCAAGCAATTAACAATCAAACTCTAGTCTAGCAAACAACCATGTTCAAGCAAACAACATAATCTAACAATCAAAACCAGCTAGGAAAGTAACAGCTAGATTGAGGATTACCTGCGATAACCTCATCCACAGCCGCGCTCTCCGCAGCGGTCATCAGAAAAGCCTGCCTCCTCGGCGGAACAGCCTGCCGAAAAGCCTGCCCCTGCGGAACAAGAGCTGCTCCACGACCAGCAGGAACAGACGCTCACTGCTGCAACGGCTGAACTGCAACAGGAGCCCTCCGCAGCTGATTCTCATGCCGACAATCCTTCGCGGCATGGGAAGCATCTCCACAAATCAGACACTGGCCCAAAAGCTTCTGACGCTGATCCTTGACGTGGCCAGGCTTGCCGCAGAAATGGCAAGACTTCAGAATAGGCCCTCCTGGCCTCTTAAACTGAGCAGACTGATTAGGCCTGAATCCAGGTCTAACCACAGCTCTCGCCTGTTCCACAGGCCTCTTCCCAGCACCAACAGCAGATCCCCTCCTCTGGTTCACGAGCAGCTCCTGCCTCTTGGCAGCGACCAGAACCTTCTGATAAGACTCCCGGTCAGAGGAGGTCACAAAACTCTGGAGCTCCGAAGCAAGCCCCTGCAGGAACCTCTGAGCCTTCTCCTCAGCGTCCTGCACCATCTTTGGTGCAAACCGACTCAGCCTCATGAACTCTTGGTGATATAGGTCTACCGACGAGTTCCCTTGCTTCAAATCGATAAAACGCTGCAGCATCTCCTCCCTGGCAGCTTTCGGGAAGAACTCACCATCAAATCTAGCCTTGAAGGTAGCCCAAGCTATCGGCTCCACCAACAACTTCTCTTCCGCATCCCACCAATTCCGAGCATTATCCTTGAGCTGCCTCTTCGCCAAATCAACCCATCCAGCCGGGGTGATCTTGGCCATCTTCAGATTGTCCTCGATGTTCCGAATCCACTCATCGGCAGCCAGAGGACCCTCAGAACCATCAAAATATGCGGGACCCAGCTCCCGAAATTGCTTCGCTCCTGGCTCAGAGCGAGGGGCATCCGGAAGAGCCCGGGCAGCTCGAGCAAGTGGAGCATTCTGGACTTGCAGAAGCACGCCCTGCTGCACTTGCATCATCTGGAGCATCATCCGCATCATCTCACCGCTGGTGGGTTCCCGCTCAGGCTCCTCATCATGAGGGACCGCGCCACTACCACCACCACGGGTGAAACGTCTTCCTGCCATCTAGTGACACAGAAAACGAATCAGATTAGACTCATAGCTTATGACTCGGACGTCGAACTTAATTTATTGGACATTCAAATATTATTATCGCTATTCCAAATATCGCAGTTACAGAGCGACCTGCATGGGCCACCACTAAAACCTGTCACGACCCGCTTCGCTAAAATGGAGGCGAGACGTGAAAAGGTCCGCACGGGAGTGGAGCTGTGAAGCCCCAAACCCGATAAGCGTCAATAAGATATAAGCAGGTCCCTGTAACCACAACGGAATAACAATAATAACACAAGGAGAGACTGAAATAAAATTCACATCTCAAAAATTGTCCAACATCAACATAAGTCCAACATCCAGAAAAGCCACCAGGCTAAAAGAAAAGAGTCTAAGGGCCCAGAACAAGGCCAACAAAAGCGACGACATAACAAAGTATGGGTGCTACGCACCGATAACAAAACAACTGTCTAACAAAAGTAAAACACGACGAAGACACTAGGACTGGTCCCCAGTGTCCACGTACTCCCCGTCAAACACAAGCTCGGGCTCGGCGTCAGCAAACACCTCGTCCTCAACGAGGTACTCGGGCTCAGGATCTAACATGTGTCACCCAAAAGAGTAAAGGGGCATATGTCAGCAAGTCTAAAAGACTTGGGCAAGGAAACTGAAAGTAAGGCAACTAGCAACCTAGCAGTTTAGTATGCATGACATGGCAGTTATAACATGAGTGCACAATTGAAACATGGCAAGACAATTTGTACAAGAGAACAATTATCGGGACAAGACAAGACAAGACAAGACAAGACAAGACAAGAGTAGCCACGCTACTATCAATCTCAATCATTTCACTATTCACGTTGTTTTGTAGATGTTTACGCCTTACAGCTGAATGGTTTTACATTCGCTGATTGGCCGCTTAACAACTACCCCAAACCCAAGAGTTTACGCCTTACCCCTGCAGTTGCTGATCGGGCAGACTCCCAGTTGATTGGTCGCTTAACTCTTACCCCCAATACCCACACGTAATGGAGCCAGGGTCCCCGCACAAGAACTCAGCTAGTGAGCCTGGGGTTGCCCCGCACATGAGCTCGCATTCTTAAACATTTGGCGTAGGGGTGCACCTAGCCGGAAACACGCAATTCGGGCATTGGCTATCAACCAACACATGGCCCGCTTCTGGAACACGAGCCAGGAACACAAGCATTTGTAGCAAAGCTACGCAATCACAGAAACACTTAAGAATGCAATGACATGACAATTAATTTGCGTACCGTTAATGGAAAGTAAACATGACAGGGAAATTGTGCAACATGCTAAATGTCAGAACTAGCTTCGTTGTCAAGCTAGTTCCCCAATTTGCGCCTAGGCGAGTATCATTTCGTCGCCTAGCCTCTTTTACGCCTACAACAAGCAAAATGGCCTAAAACATGGCCTAAACCCTAAGTGGCAAGTTTCACTTGCCTAGCACCGGGGATTGACGATCACTTCGTCACACGGATGCCAATCTACGGGGAAATCGCTGTTTTGGGGGAACAATCAACAAACAACATGAATTTTATTATGGTTTCACAAAAATATAAATAGGCTATGAAAACAACGGTAGATCGATTTCTTACCGAGAGGAGACTGAAGGAACACTCCGGGGAACCCTAGGATCAGATCTGGAAAAGATTGGAGAAGTTTGGGAAAACTAGGGTTTTGGGGGATTTGGGGATTTTGATGGGTTTTGGTGAGATTTTGGGGAAGATGAGAGGTAGATGGAGTGAATGGATGGTTTGGATGATGATTCTAGGGCTTGGAATGGAGAAATGAAGCTTGGAGGAAGATGGGGGCTCAAGGGGGAAGATTTTAGGGTTTTGGGTCGTGTTGGAGAAGATGAAATCGTTTGGGTTGGGTTTAAATAGGATGGGCTGGCGGCTGCCCAGAAATTAGGGTTTTAACACTGGTTAGTCGGTCAAAGAGCAACCACTGACCGACTAGTTTGGCAACTAGTCGGTCGGTCGACCAACGCAGACCGACTAAGTGCAAACAGTAACTCCTGAACGAAAATAGGATTTAGAGTTAGTCGGTCCATGAACAAAAACTGACCGACTAGTTTATCATCTAGTCGGTCGATGAACGTTCTTAGACCGACTAAGAGTAAACAGTAGCTGATACAAAAATAAGATGATGAGTTAGTCGGTTCAAGAAGCATTGCCGATCGACTAGTTTGCAACCTAGTCGGTCAACCAACTTTCTTAGACCGACTAACGATAAACAGTAACTCCGGAATAATTTAGAAAGCTAACTAGTCGGTCCAAGAAGGATTGCCGACCGACTGGATCGTCATCTAGTCGGTCGATGCCCCTTCTTATACCGGCTAATGAGCACAAAAAGTTCCGATACGGAGCGCGGGGCCCCGGGATCGATTCCTAAGACTCCTAGGCTTGATCTAATAGTTAGATACGACCGTTATGAAGTCCGTCACGAGTGACATACTTCGAAATCGACGATCCTAAGGAAGAAACGAGAAAATACGACGAATCGATCGAAAATGAAATCTACGGAGACGAAAACCACACAAGAGGAGAAAATCCGCCAAAACATACATTATATTATATTAAATCCTGATACATGAAAAGCAGTCGTTACATCCTCCCCAACTTAAGAAAAATTCCGTCCTCGGAATTTCCAAATACTCACGAGTCCGGAAACAAAAGTGGGAAACGCTCTCGCATCTCATCCTCATTCTCCCAAGTAGACTCTCCAGGTGAACCGTGTCGCCACATCACCCTCACAAGATTGACAATCTTGTTCCGAAGCGATTTCTGACGCCTGTCCAGAATCAGCACTAGATGCTGGTCATACGTCATATCGGGGCGAACGGTAATCTCCGAAAAATCCACCGCATGAGACGGATCGCTAATGTATCGACGAAGCTGCGACACATGGAAAACATTGTGAACTCCTTCCAAAGATGGCGGCAAGGCCAAGCGATAAGCTACCTCGCAGTGCAATCGGAGGTCGGATGAAATCTGGAGAATTTCTGCAAGTTGACGCTGCAGTGCAGGAATTTCCACTCGGCCGAGTCATTTTCCCACTCGGCCCGAGTGGCAGCGGGCCCAGATTTTAAGTTGCGGTTTAGGCTGTTTTTGGGCACGATTTTGGGGGGTTTTCTAGGGTTTTTTGCTAGGGTTTTGGGAGACTATATAAGGGTTTTGTAGCCACCATTAGAGGGGGTCCCAATATGTTTTCTTAGACTCTATTTTAGAGGTTAAGCCATGCCCTAGGCCCCCTCTTGGATCTAAAAGCTTGTATTTGGATTGAAGATCTTCATCAAAGCTAAGTATTTTGTTCTTGTTATTTGAATCTTTGTTTTTCTATCCTTTTTTATGCAAGCAATGATTTTTATTGATTCTCACATTGTTATTGCTATGCTTGAGTAGATTTGTTGTTCTAGGGTTTGGGGATGAACCCTATGGATCTAATTTCAGATTTGTGATGAATGAATCTCTATGTTGCTAGAATTGCTAAAGGGGTTAGGTTGTGATTGATTTATTACGGATAGCTAGGAATTTCCATCGATTTGGGGTTTGCAAGAGATTGGATTTCGATCGATGGGAAGGCCCAGATATTCGATTTAGGTTTATAATCGAGATCCCTTAGACTTGGTTTGCAAGAGATTGGACCGAAGCTATGATTTTTATTATAAATCTATACCCATATTCGTTTGCAAGAGATTGGACGAATACGAACTATCACAACCTAGATCGTAACTCGAGTTTGCACGAGAGTGGGCTCGAGGAACGATTGGACGATGATGTTAATCTTCATGATAGTTGCTTAGGTTAGGGTTTGCACGAGAGTGGGCCCTAATCTAGGTTGCTATAGACCGGCAATAGCGCGAGAGCGTGAGCTTGGTTCTATATTCAGTTACGACTAGTTCACCTCAACACAAGTCTAGTAATATTGAGATTCACGATTCACATAGATGTATGACGATCCGTAGTGGGGATTCCCTAGCCCTAGACACTTTTATTGTATTGTATTTGAATCGATATTTGACCAACATCTCTATCACCGACACCGACATCCATCACCATTTCCATTACATCATACCATACCCATCTCCACCAATAAAACCATCGTAGTCGAGCCAACCTAGGATAGATTGGAGCCAACACCACCTCCTCGTGTTCGATACCCGCTCGCCACTTGACCGTGCACTTGCGGTAAAACTACAATCGCTCTCCGGGTGTATATCCGGGGCCGACCAAGTTTTTGGCGCCGTTGTCGGGGATTCATCTCCGTGTATTTGCGCCATACTAGGTTGTGCTCTAGGGTTGCGTTTTGGAGCGATCAACCCCCAATGGACAGCAGCACCATCGTCAGAAACATGGTCGGTCGCCGCCCTTCGGCCACCGCCTCCGGCAATCTCCACCTCCATCAACTCCCCCTCGATCCCCGCTATCACCTGCAAGTCTCCTCCCCTTTCCTCTACTCTCTATCTCTCTCAAAACACTCTCAAACATAACACAAATGGCAGTTTGGACAGATCTGTCCATCGCCAGAAAAACGTCGCACCCGGCCATCTCTGGCCACCGCCGATGACCACCCTACCACCGTTGGACTCCTCTCGAGTCCCCCTATCACTTCTCTCATCTCTACCTCCTCAAAACACCTCTCGAACTCGCCTTAACGATAGTTTTGACAGATCTACGCCATCGCCGGGAAAACCCGTCGTCCGGCCACCTCCGGCCACCTACGACGACCACTCCACCATCGGACTCCTATCAAACCCCCCTATCAACTGCAATTCCCCTTATCCTCTTTCATCACCTTTAGCTCCTCGAAAACCCGTAGAAACCACGCCCTAGGGGCTGTTTTTAACAGATCTGTGCGCTGTTCTTCAACGCCGGCGGACGGCCACCTCCGACCACTTCCGGCGACCACTCCACCACAGTTGGATCCCTCTTGAACCTCTTTAGCTACTGTAATTTCCCTTTGACTCTTTTGATCGCTAATTTTCCGCTGAGACGTGCGACAATGACCGTTGCGTGAACATGTCCTCTTCGTCTTCTCACGGCCGCCCACCGCCGTGCGATGACGCCGTCGGCCATCCACCGGAAAGAGCAACCTCCACTAATTCCCTTCAACCCCGGCAGCCCTCTTGGACCCTTGGAGTTTATGCGTGTCACCGACTCACGTGTTTCTACCCGATGTTGCTGTCGTCGTGAAGATCCGTTGCGCTACCCGCAACGGGAGAGAGATCGCCATGTGCTCACTGTTCGTGCCTCCACCTCACTGTTCAAAAGTGTCTTGATGTGCTACCTCCGACCGATACGTTGCAAACGATGTCGATCCATCGTCGTTCAGACCCGACATCCCCTTTTCGATCAACGTCAAAAGGTTAGTCCTCTAACGCGTAGAAAGAACCCCCCACTGTAGCAAAACAAAAACCTAATCAAAAAAATCGTCAACAATAACTAAATTTCATTTCCACACCTTTAAAACGTTGCAAAATATTAGACATCGACGAAGGACTGAAATTCTATGCACATAGGAGAGATCGTCGATTAGGCTGAACCGAAACGAAAATGTGACTTTGACTGCTAGGATTGCCCCGTTGAACCTAGAAATGAACTCTAATAGGAATGATAAAAAACGTGTCCTGACACCGTCGTTGACCCGTTTTAGACGGACCTCGCTGACGCACCACTTCGACGGGACGCTCTGGACAGACGATGCTCTCGCCACCGCAGGCAAGTGTTTACACTTGCGTTCTTACGGCCATGTTTAGGGCTTCCCCTTCTTAGGAAGTTAAAGAACATTTAAAGAGAACCGGACGTGAAATGATAGCGTCCGGGACTCCCCTTAATAGCTTAGACTTGACGACGAAGTCTTAGCACAACAACAACAACAACTGACACCTTAGGATTTTCCTGTGTGTGCGTGCGTATGGACCCCCTAGAATCAACAATGACCACAACTGCTAACATAGGTTTTATTTGTGTGTGCGTGCATATGGACACCCTAGAATGAACAACTCTCATCCAGTTTTGTCTTGTCATGTAACTCTCATCTATTCTCGTCTTGTCTTGTCTTGTCATGTATTGCATAAGCCTGCGGGTGAATAGGGCACTCTCCAAGCTAGAGAGAGTGATCCTTTGTCATGATTGAAAATGGATAAGCATGCGGGCGAATAGGACACTCCCCAAGTTAGAGAGGGTGATCCCTTGTCATGATTGGAAATGGATAAGCCTGCGGATGAATAGGGCACTCTCCAAGCTAGAGAGGGTGATCCCTTGTCATAATTGGTAATGGATAAGCCTGCGTGTGAATAGGGCACTCACCGAGTAAGTGGGTGATCCCTTGTCATGTCTTGTCTTGTGCACTTGGGTTTGATATAGGGTTGAGCGGTCGCACGGGGAGAGGGTCTGGCCACCCTCAAACATGTCTTGTCTTGTCTTGTCTTGTCCCGTCTAGCTTAGTCCCGTAGCTGGTAGCACACGCTACGGCTATTGCCTGTCACGTTTTACTTTCATGCACCGCGTTACTTTCTGCATAGTATAACTATCATGTAATAATAACAGCATGTTAATCAACCAGTAAAACATTGCTCTTAAATTACCTTACACTTGCAGTAGAGTCTCTTACCCTTATTTGTAGACTTTACCTGACGTACAGCTCCTTTTCTCTTGGGTGATGTACGTCAAGTGTTGAGCAGGAGTACGTGGATGAGCTGGACGTACCTGAGTACTTGGAGCCAGAGGCCGACGACCCGGAGCATATTCCTGACGAGGACTAGACGCAGGGTCTTTTCCGTCGCTGTCTTTCAGAGTTTACTACTTTTAGTTTACTTTCTTTTTGTAGTTGTTGCCATGTTGGGCTTCTTTTTAGACTTTTGTACTCGCTGGATATTATCACTTTATATAAATGAATGCAATTTTCTTTCTGTACTTTCTGTTGTTTCGAATTTTAAAAATGCAAGAACCTGTAATTTTTAAATGGTACCCATACAGACGCTTATTAGGTCCGAGCCTCACAGCTCCTGCCCAAGCGGACCTTTGTCACGTTTCGCTTTCGTCGTTTTGGGAAGCGGGGCGTGACAGGTTTTAGTGGTGGCCCATGCAGGTCTTGTAAAAGTTCGGAATAATAAGAGTATCGCATTCATTTAATATCCATGTACAAGTCTAAATTAGGTTTTACCAGTCTTAGATGGTAGGAAGACTTAGATAGACATCCAGGTCTGATAGTCAGGCGCCTTGGTTAATATTTAGTCATCCTCGTCTTAGGATACTTTAGTAGCCCCTCACCTGGTTCTGACCATATTAGATTTCTAGAGTCCTTCTTTTAGTTGTTCGCTAGGGTCTATCAACTTCGGGCCTAACAGAATGAAATCTTAACTAGCTAAGAAGTCTTCCCTGAGATCTCTCTATTACAGTATAGTTCATTAGGGAGTCTTAGTGCTGAGTTCTCCTGATCTTTAGACGGCTCAATAATTAGAACCCCTGATTTCTGGCATCTTTCCAATCATTACACTTCTGTGATATCGATCGTAGATTTCCATCATAGCTATTCATGAATCATATCCTAGGCGTATTCATCATGCGATCATATTTCTTGCCTTCGATTCACGTGATCGCTTCATGACGATTATCGATAAGTCTTCGAATCTCTCCATTGCAAATCATGCTTCCTTTAAAAGTATTTTCGAAATTCCTTATTAAATTCTATGCTCGTTTTGACTTCTTTGAAAACCCCTTATTATATAGTTAAATTTCTCGCTTTTCGGTTGAGTTAAAATTGTTTCACGGATTTTGAAACCTTCTTGGTCGAAATTTTTAGTTATATCTCGTAACCATTTTCTAATAGGTATCCTTTGTATTTCAGTTTTAAAACCTTGTTGCCATTTTGAAAATTCAATATATCACTTTTTCGAAACTACGAAATTTATTTTAACCACTTGCCACTTTTAGAATACTTTCTAAACTAAAGAGAACTTCAATTTTTATATATGTCAATTCTACGTTCATCGTGCTCACATTTCAAAAAACATCTTTGTAAAAAACCTATTTTTATTTGCAAAACAATCGCTACCTCACCCTACTCTTCATTCCTTCATCTAACTCTTTTTTCGAGCTGTAATATTTTACCATCTGCTCGCTATTTCTGCATATTTTTATAAGTATAAATATATATGATACCATATTTTACACGTAATCCTTCTTTCATCTCTTTAATTATTTTGAGCAATATGTTTGTTCCACCCAACTAGCTATCTCCTTATTCTCGCCTTTTTTGAACTAATTTCTTTCCGATCTTACTTCGGTACACTTTTGGTTTCGGTTTCCTTTTCTTTTGTGTAGACAGTAGTGTTTGTAGTTATATGTGTCAACTCTAGTTTAGTAGTGGGCCCATTAGCTTTGTGATGACGTCGTGGTGCATGTATATAGGTAGAGTGTATGGACCTGTATGAGTGTGCTACCTTTAGGATATTAATGATTGTCTCTTGTGTCATGTGTGTATACTCAGTGTGGTCTGTGGTATACGTATGGAGTTGTCTGAATGATGGTATTCATATAGTTATGGATGGCGTCATAGCATGCAATTCCTTAGACTGGGTCTTTTATATTATAGTATAGCTTATTTTTAGCTGCATGTGATAGTATCAAAACCCCTATTTGTTTTCTTTTAAATCAAATCTATAAAGTTTTTGAAACTAGCTCACAAGATCACAACCCACCTATCTTCCCTCATCCATTACCACAACTCCACAAGTTTTTCCCATATGTTATTTTTAAAATATGTCTTTGGCCTTAAAATTTCTTCTCTTCTTTCCCCTTTGAAGTGTTATTTCTATATGTTGTTATATTATTAGGACCAGTTAACATTACTATAGGATTATATTTGCGGGTAGGCTTAGAGTGAGATGGGATATGTTGTAGCGGTGATTGGTTGATTTTGAATACAAAGATATTAGATTAGATTTCTTTCGGATGAAAAGAACGAGGTGTCCAAGACTTATTTATAATACCAATGTGTGACAGACTCAGTGGAGGATTCTGGTTGGATGAAATTAGATGCGGAGAAATGAGAAATTATTAGACCTGAAACTTGGACGAGTGGTAGATAAGAGTAGCTAGGAAGGTATAATATGATTTAGAGTGATCATGAAATGAGGAGAACATTTAAAGCGTCAATATTTGATTATTAAGTTGAGATGAGAATGCATTGGAGATAACACGACATGTTGAGATGAATGGGATGTTATGAAGATGGATTTTAGTATGATTAGGAGATTAGACGTTAAGGGTAAGGATAGATGTAGTTTTTGGTTCATTGATTTTGGAGAATAGATTTATAAGTGAAGGTGATGGATGATATATTGAGGACGTGATGATTGTTGAATTGTGGATGGTAATGTGGATCTATAGTCAGGTGATAGGGTGTGATTCTAGTTGTAGCATTAGCCAGTAGAGAGACGAGTTATGATGGATTATTTGAGGAATGATGTTTGAAGTTATGGGATTAGCGATCATTATGTGTAGATATGGGAGTTGTAGGCATAAATTTATATAGATATTATTACTATTAGTATAAGTGATTCCGAGGACGGAATCATTTCTAAGCTGGGTAGAATGTAACGGCCGCTTTCCGACCGTTCGTATTTTCTACTCGTACGAATCTTATTATGTGCGTATTTTTTTGGTCTCTTCTTGGATCCGGACTATATGATGTGATATGTCGTTGTGACCGTATGGAAGAGTAGTTATTTGTGATATTTTTAGTGAACGCCATTTCACGGGTCGTCCTCCCACAAATCAGGTTTGATTGCAGGATCGTCGTAGCTTTAGACTTAGTCACCGGATCTTTTTATTTTTAGTTCGTTCTCTGTAGGCCAAACGCACGATTGATCATCGTAACCCTGAGCCTCTCTGCGTCACGGTCGTCTCGATATTTTTTTCGTAATTTTCTGACACCCCTAGCCCACCCAAATCACTAATCAATTTCGAAGCCCGATTAGCCCTAATCAATTTCAAAATTCAAACTTAATCAAATCTCCAAGGGATCCATACGTATCATGCATGAGATTTTTGTTGCTACCCTCACCCAACTTTTCTCCACTTTGTACACCCCCTCACTCACCCTCTCTCCTAGTCACCCCTTATTTATACCCCTTTTAAAACAAGCTTTAGCAAATTCTCATCTTTTAAAAACCAACCCCTACCCAAACCGCAAACAACCCATTCGTGGCCGACTTCTTCTCCATTTGTGCACCTCCCTGCCGCTGGTGACTGGCCGCCGGACCATCCCCCATCTTCGGCCATCTCTCCTTCTCATTCCCCTCTTCCCTCTCCTTCTCCCCTCTCAAAAAGCCTCTAAAAGCTCTTGGCCGCAACCCCCCATGGACAGCAGCACCATCGTCGGAAACATGGCCGGTCGCCGCCCTTCGGCCACCGCCTCTGGTGATCTCCACCTTCATCAACTCCCCCTCAATCCCCCCTATCACCTGCAAGTCTCCTCCCCCTTTTCTCTACTCTATATCTCCCTCAAAACACTCTCAAACACAACACAAACGGCAGTTTGGACAGATCTGTCCGTCGCCGAAAAAACGCCTTGCCCGGCCATCTCTGGCCACCGCCGACGACCACCTACCACCGTTGGACTCCTCTCGAATGCTCCTATCATGTGCACCCCTCCTTGCTCACTTCTCTCATCTCTACCTCCTTGAAACACCTCTCGAACTCGCCTTAACGGTAGTTTTGACAGATCTGCGCCATCGCCGGTAAAACCCTTCGCTCAGCCACCTCCGGCCACCTACGACGACCACTCCACAACCATTGGACTCCTATCAAACCCCCCTATCAACTGCAATTCCCCTTATCCTCTTTCCTCACCTCTAGATCCTTGAAAACCCGTTGAAACCAAGCCCTAGGGGATGTTTTTGACAAATCTGTGTGTTGTTCTTCAACGCCGACGC
Source organism: Scilla litardierei (assembly GCA_030789695.1). NCBI lineage: Eukaryota > Viridiplantae > Streptophyta > Magnoliopsida > Asparagales > Asparagaceae > Scilla > Scilla litardierei. The sequence goes on from CM061142.1 coordinate 118,581,028, forward strand.
ACGGCCACCTCCGACCACTTCCGGCGACCACTCCTCCACCGTTGGATCCATCTTAACCCCCTTCAGCTACTTTAATTTCCCTTTGACTTTTTTGATCGCTGATTTTCCATTGAGACGTGCGACAACCACCGTTGCATGAATCTGTCCTCTTCGTCTTCTCACGGCCGTCCATCGCCGTACGCTGAGGCCGTCAGCCATCCAACGGGCCGAGCAACCCCCACTGATTTCCTTCAACCCCTGGCTGCCCTCTTGGACCCTTGGAGTTTACGCACGTCTCCGACTCATGTGTTTCTACCCGACGTTCCCGCCGTCGTGAAGATCCGTTGCGCTACCTGCAACGGGAGAGAGAGATCGCCGTGTGCTCGCTGTTTGTGCCTCCACCTCACTGTCTGGAAGTGTCTCGCTATGCTACCCACAGCTGAATGTTGCAGACGATGCCGATCCATCGTCGTTCAGACCCGACATCCGCTTTTCGATCAACGTCAAAAGGTTAGTCCTCTAACGCGTAGAAAGAACCCCCACTGTAGCAAAACGAAAACCTAATCTAAAATCGTCAACAATAACTAAATTTCATTTCCGCACCTTTAAAATGTTGCAAAATATTAGACATCGACAAAGGAATGAAATTCTGTGCACATAGGATAGATCGTCGATTAAGCTGAACCGAAACGAAAACGTGACTTTGACTGCTAGGATAGCCCCGTTGAACCTAGAAATGAACTCTAATAGGAATGATGAAAAACGTGTCTTGACACCGCCGTTGACTCGTTTCAGACGGACCTAGCTGACTCATCACTTCGATGGGACGCCCCGGACAAACGACGCTCTCGCCACCGCAGGCAAGTGTTTACACTTGTATTCTTACGGCCATGTTTAGGCCTTCCCCTTCTTAGGAAGTTAAAGAACATTTAAAGAGAACCAGACATGAAATGATAGCGTCCGGGACCCCCTTGATAGCTTAGACTTGACGACGAAGTCTTAGCACAACAACAACAACAACTGACACCTTAGGGTTTTCCTGTGTGTGAGTGCGTGTGGACCCCCTAGAATCAACAACGAAAACAGCTGCTACCATAGGTTTGATCTGTGTGTGCATGCATGTGGACACCCTAGAATGAACAACTCTGATCCAGTTTTGTCATGTCATGTAACTCTCATCTATTCTCGTCTTGTCTTGTCTTGTCATGTATTGCATAAGCCTGCGGGCGAATAGGGCACTCTCCAAGCTAGAGAGAGTGATCCCTTGTCATGATTGAAAATGGATAAGCCTGCAGGCGAATAAGGCACTCTCCATGCTAGAGAGGGTGATCCATTGTCACGATTGGAAATGGATAAGCCTGCGGGCGAATAGCGCACTCTCCAAGCTAGAGAGGGTGATCCATTGTCACGATTGGTAATGGATAAGCCTACGGGTGAATAGGGCACTCACCGAGTGAGTGGGTGATCCCTTGTCATGTCTTGTCTTGTGCACTTGGGTTTGAGGTAGGGTTGAGCGGTCGCACAGGGAGAGGGTCTGGCCGCCCTCAAACTGTAAGGCGTGAACCCTTCGAGTCACACATGTCTTGTCTTGTCTTGTCTTGTCACGTCTAGCTTAGTCCTGTAGTCGATAGCACATGCTACAGCTACTGCCTGTCACGTTTTACTTTCCTGCACCGCGTTACTTTCTGCATAGTATAACTGATCACTCCTCATTTTACACTTTTTTACCGCATGTTTGCATGCCATTTAGATCGACCAAATCATGTTTTTCACGACATATCGACGATATTGCGATGCATTTCACGATTTGTTGTTTTTGTCGCATTTCAGGTGATTTGGCGCGATTTGGAGTGATCTCGAGATGCGCTTACTCCAGACGGTCACCAACGACCTCGCCGAGGGGTATTTTGCTGTTGGAGAGGAGCGGAAGAAGAACGGACGTCGCAGGAGCGACGAGGAGGCCAAAACAAGCTGTTTGGGCATGTTTTGTGTCCCACTCGGCCGAGTGGAGGATCCACTCGGCCGACCAGCGAGACACCGCTCGGCCGACCAGATCAGACACGATTCATACGTGCACTCGGCCGAGCGACGGAGACCACATCGGCCGAGTGACTACATCCCGTCCGCCCGAGTGGCGCCCAGACGAAGCCATTCAAAAATCGCCATGTTACTGTTTTTCGGCTGCCTGAGCTTCAGAAGACCCACTCGGCCGAGTGGATAATCCCGACCGCCCGAGTACCATGAAGCCATCGGCCGAGTGACGACAACTCACTCGGCCGAGCCGCCCCCGAAGTGAAGACCCCTGAAGATCAAGACTTACTGGAAAATTACAGGGTTTCTCACTCGGCCGAGCGACTTTTGTCACTCGGCCGAGTGCGACGCGCTGCCTGTAGCGAAAATTGCGGAAAACAGGCTGCGCAGGGGTATTTTGGTCACAGTTTTTGGACGATTTTGGGGGGTATTTAACCCCTGTTTTTTACCCTAGTTTTGGAGAGCTTTTCTCTTAGATTTTTTGTAGCCTTTTAGATTAACTTTTTAGCTTTATTCTTGAGATTGGAGAGGAGACAAAAGTTGATTTTTGTAGAATTATTTGAAGAACTCCATTGGTTTGTGTTTTCTCTTCTCTAAAAATTCTATTTTTATTGCACATCTCAATATTGTGATGAATTCTATTGCTTATTTCATTGATTATTTTTGTGATCTTGCTATGAATTGTGAGTAGTCGCCACGTCTTGGGGCGTGGGGATGAACCCTACAAGCCCTATTTCATGATTGTGATGAATTGGTAGGAATTTTGCTAGAATTGCTATTAGGGATTAGATTGGGATCAATTTACTACGGGTGGCTAGGAGTTCATACCGATTGGGATTTGCAAGAGATTGGATCCCAATTCGATAGGAAACCCTAGAAATCCGAATTGGGTTGGAATCGAATTTCCGTAGTATCGGTTTGCAAGAGATTGGACCGATACTAGGGTTTCCGGTTCCAATTCCGTGCCAATACCCGTTTGCAAGAGATTGGACAGGTAGGAACTATCCCAAACTAGGTCGCGGGCCGAGTTTGCAAGAGATTGGGCTCGGTGCGCGGTTGAACGATGATGTTGATCCTAATGCTAGCTTCCCTAGGCTAGGGTTTGCAAGAGATTGGACCCGAACCTAGGATAGCTATAGGCCGGCAACAGCGCGAGAGCGTGAGCTTGGTTCTACATTCAGTTGCAACTAGTTCATCCAAAATCTTATTCTAGCAATTTTGATACCGATGAACCACATTTACGAAAGACGGTGAGTAGCGGGAATTCCCCATTCCCTAGACATTCTTTATTTGATTTGATATTTACGTACTTTGTCTGACGATTGTGACAGGATCGCCAAAGGCAAATTTCTCTCTTCTTAAATAGCCAGGTTGATTGGAACAAGCACGGTCATTCGTCCTCCCTGTGTTCGATAACCCGCTCGCTGCTACACCGTGCACTTGCGGTAAAACTACAACCGTTCTTTGGGGTTACATCCCGGAGCGATCAAGTTTTTGGCGCCGTTGCCGGGGAGGCGATTGCGTTTGATCTTAATCTTACCACCCTAGCTATTTCTTATTTTTTTATTATTATTATTATTTCCATTTCTTTATTTTTACCTAACCCTTCCACGGTACTAATCATTTCTTTGAAACTCTGTTTTCCCTGTGCATGTACACGAGATCTACGGCGGACCCTGAAGCTATATTATTTGATCCCGAGATCGAACGTACCGCGCGGAGACTTAGAGCGGAAAGGAGAAAAAATCCGGAAGGGAGGTTTATGACCAACCCGGAAACTACGGACCAATTAGCGGCAAGGATGGCGAGGATAATTTCTATTCGAGATAGGCTTCGACCTAAGACCTCTTCTACGACCTCATCCATTGCCATGCCGGAGTTGGCGGCTGACAAGAACTTCGAGCTAAAAACTGGACTAGTGGTTCTGATGCAGCAGGATCCATTTCATGGGAATGCCCATGAAAATCCTCACTACCACATAAAAATTATTCTTGTCGAAGTGCGCCACATTCCAAATGCCGGGGGTCTCCATCGATGCCATTAGACTGCGTCTCTTCCCCTTCACGCTAAAGGACAAGGCACTCTATTGGTTGAGGACGCAGGCTGAGGGAGTCTTCACCTCTTGAGACGAGTTGGCGAGTGCATTCATTGACAAGTTCTATCCGCCCTCCAAGACGGTGAAGATCCGGAGCGCTCTCATGTCCTTCAAGCAAGGACCCCAAGAGACGCTCTATGAGGCTTGGGAGCGTTTTAAGGATCTGCAGCATCAATGCCCGCACCATAGCATTGAAGATTGGGAGCTAGTTCATAGCTTCTACAACGGTCTCCAACCGGGGACCAAACAAATTATTGATGCCGCGGCGAATGGTGCTATCTTGTCAAAGACTCCCGAGGAAGCTACGGCCCTAATTGAGGAGATGGCCTCAAACAATCAACAATGGGGCGATGAGCGAGGACACTCTACGTCCTCCTTAAAGCCAACTAGTATCTATGAGGCGAAAGCCGTAGCGGAGCTTACAAGCAAGTTTGATTCTCTCCACAAGGTAGTGGAGAGACTGGAGAAGTTTATCACAGAGCCCCAAGGAACCCCTTCCACCTCCGCTCCAACGAACCAAATGAGTGATTGGCAAGACCAATCTCAAGCCATGTATGTGGGAGGAGAGCAAGGAGAAGGATCCTTGGAGCAAGTACAATATGTCGCGGGGAACCAAGGATATTGGGCCAATCCGGCCACAAGAAATCATCCCGGATTCTCTTATGCCAACAATGAAGGAGCTTTGAACCCGCTACAACAACCACCTCAACAAGCTCGACCACCACCACCCCAACAACAACACTATCCGCCGAGGGGGCCTCCACAACAAAATTTCCAACCGAAGCAACAAGTTCCACCATATAGGCCGCCCGGATACAATCAAGGGTGGAGGAATCAAAATCAAAACCCTCCACAAGCTCAACAACGATCCGACTTCGAAGCTAGAGTGGAGGCGTTTATGGTCGAGCAAAATAAGGTCAATGCTACCTTGAAGGCGGGGCAAGACTCCCTTAATACCGTTGTGGCTCAAATATCGGAGCAATTGGCGTTGCTCAATCGGAACACTCAACGATTGCCGGCGCAACCCGAGCAAAACCCACAGGGCAACACCGGCCACATCAATGCCGTAGTTGCCGTTACTACTAGAGGCGGGAAGGATACCACCCCCGCCATGATTCATACCGAGGAGCCCGTGGAGGAAAGTTTGGAGCCAATTGAGCCGGTAGTTGAAGTTGATAAGGAGAAAGAGACACAAGAAAAGGAGAAATCTAAAGCGGAGCAATTGATCGAGGAAAGGCGCTTCATGCCACCGGTCCCATTTCCCCAAAGGCTTGCTAGAGCGAAAATGGAGAAAAGGCTAGCAAAGTTTCTCGAGTATCTGAGAGGAGTTAGCCTCAACATTCCCTTCCTCGACGCCATCGTGGAGATCCCCACATATGCTAAATTCTTAAAGGACTTGATTTCGGGGAGAAAGAGGAAGGAGAAGATTATGCTAGCCGAGGAGGGCTCTTGGTTCACCAAGAGAGAGAAGGAGCCGGCCAAATTTAAAGACCCAGGGAGTTTTCAGATTCTTTGCACATTGGGCGGCGTCCCTCTTCAAAAGGCGTTGGTAGATCTAGGGGCTAGTGTGAGCCTCATGCCTCTCTCCATGTTCTTAAGGCTAAACACCGGGACGAAGTTGAAACCTACCGACATGCGGATACAATTGGCCGATGGGCGAATAACAAGGCCGGTAGGGATCGCCGAAGACATCCCGCTACAAGTCCCGGGGGGAATATGCTTGCCATGTGACTTCGTGATCATGGACGTTAAGGAGGAGGGAGATACTTCATTGATACTTGGACGCCCGTTCCTCGCCACCGCCGGAGTCATTGTCGACGTGCGCGTAGGTACCCTAACTTTAAACGTCGGCAACATCGAGGTGGAGCTTCACATTCCTAAGGCTATGAAACATATGCCTTACCACGAGGAACTTGACTACATGGACCTCCTTGATGAGGTAATTGAGGAGGCGACCCCCCACTCGATTGGCGCTCTATTCGATGAAGATTTCGAGGAAGGCCCGGATTTAGGCCAAGATGAGAAGATAGATGATTCCCCCGACCTCTCCACTGAAAATGATGAAGGCGACGCTGATGTCGCAAGGATTCGAGAGCTCTGCAAGCTCTCGAAATTAAAGTCTCCGAAGAAAGCTCCGCCGATACGGAAATCGGCGTCACCGGTGAAGCCGTTGACCGGAGCAAACGCTAGCTTGGGGGAGCCTCCCCCCAACACTATTCGAGACGGGAGACCACCGAGGGAGAACACGCCGCCGCAACTTCCGAATCCAAGCGTTCTCCCCGGAAAATTTGATGGGTGCATCTCATATGCACCAAACATCCCGCATTAATTGAAAATCATAGGGGGTCGAGCTCACGACCTTAAACGAGCGCTTGTCGGGAGGCAACCCGTCGGTTACTGCATTATTTTCATTTTTTCTTTTTGTTTTTAGAACTTTTTAGTGTTTTGAGTCGTTCGCCCAAAAATTTTGTGATAACGGGTCCTATTTTTCTTGACCGGAGAGGAGATAGGTAAATCCATCATGAGGAGGATGAACGAGGTGATATGGAGCGCCCCAGGAAGACGCTCGACGCTTAGGAGGAAGATGAAATCGACTGGAGGAAGAAATACGGAGTTTAGAGCCCAAACGAAGACAAACAGCAGAACACAAGGCTCACTCGGCCGAGTATACTAGTCACTCGGCCGAGTACACAAGTTCGTCCGACCGAGCCGCTCACGAACGAGGGAAGTCTGCTGTACCCAACTCTCTGTTTATTTTCCTAATTTCAGTATAACTGATACTAGGCCGAGTATATATATTCACTCGGCCGAGTAAAACGGATACGCTCCTAGGGTGAGTCTTGCCGAGTAGCTTGAGCCACTCGGCCGAATGGACTTACTCCACTCGGCCGAGGCTGTCAAGGCCACTCGGCCGAAGCGTAAGCGAGGAGGATATTTCCATTGATCTCACTCGGCCGAGTGACCTAGTCACTCGGCCTAGTCGTAACTTTTACTATATAAGTGGCCGAGGGGGGGCACATTTTTCGAAACGAAAAAAACCCGAGCGCCCGCGACCCTTCGCATTCCCCTCGCCCGTTCCCCTCGCTCTCGTCCTCACTCGCCCGGCCGACCACCGCAGCGCCGCCGCTCGGCCAGCCACCGCCGGCCGAGCACCCGCCGCGCCTCGCCCGAGTCGCCGCCGGCGGCCACCACTCCGGCCACCTCCGGTATCGCCTATTTCGCCTTTTTCTCCTCTTTTTGTGTATTTTTCGAGGATCCATGTGTTAAACGACCCCGAAACCCAAATAGATTTCCATATCTATCTATTATACCCCTAATGCTCCATACGTTTTGAATATTACCCGCTGATATCGCCATTTCATGCGCAGGTTGTTTTTGGGAGCTTAGGGGAGCCCCGGGGAGCTTCTAGGGACTGATTCGGGCTTCGCGGAGGCGCTGTCTTCGCACGCTTCCATTATTTTGCACTCACGGCGTGTCAGGGTATACTCTTTCCTTTATTTTGCACACACCGTACTTTTCACGTTTTTCGGCGCGCGCTCGGGGCCGATATGCCGCCCCGGACACAGCCGTGGTCGAAGAGAGCTTCCGCCAAGCGGAAGCGGTCGGATGATGCCGGCCCCTCCCACGAGTTGGAGGACTCTCCTCCGCCTTCTCCCACACACACCGTCCACCCAACACAGCCTGCAGGCCCCCACACAACCCGCACAGCCTGCAGAGCCCGCACAGCCCGCACACCCCACACAGCCGCTCCCTGCCGCTCCACAGCCACCACCTCCGACTCCACTGATCGGGCCGCTGGGGATCACGTTTCGGAACGACGCACACCGCGTTGCTTTCGAGCGTATCTCCCAGCGCTCGATCGTACCCTCCAGGTTTGCACACCTTGCCGACCTAGGACGCCTGGGGGTACTAGAGGGGATGCTCACGTTGTACGACAACGTGGGCTGGCGAGATTTCTTGCAGGTGTCGGTGGACACGTTTGTCCGTCCGACACTTGAGGTGCTTAGTTCGATCGCCCAGACCGACGAGGGATGCTCGTTTCGGTTCATGGACCGGGAGTGCCAGGTCACTCTCGGTATGATGAGAGCATTTTTCTCGTGGCCCGATGTCCCCGGGGCCGATCGAGGTTACGCCACCACCCATATCCCCCCACCTTCCTTCGATGCCGGTGCCTTCTGGGCCCGGATTACGGGTCTCCACGCTGCCTTTGACCCTAGTAGGGCCAAGGCCTCGGCCATTGTCCATCCCTGCCTCCGTATAGCTCAGCGCCTTATGGCGACGACCTTTTTGGCCAGATATGAGCCGGGCACGATGTCTACGCCGGAGCTCTACATTCTCTACGCGATGACACGTCCCAGAGCTCTATCTAGGGATGGCGATGAGCTTGTCCCCGTCGTCGTGATTGATGTCACAGCTTGGTTTTTGGACCGCATCATTGTCTCAGTGGGCGCTCGCTCACCGATATGCTGCGGCGGCCTGATCACCTTGCTTGCCCTTATGACCGGTGAGGACTTCCCTGACGACCTGCGACGAGCACCGGGCCCCACTTCTCTGTCGATTGATGTTATGGCCCGGATGAAGATGCTTCGTCCGCACGGTGAGCGACACTGGGTCTGGTTGCACGGCCCTTACGGTGCCGATTACATGATTCTTCCGAGCCCAGCTCGGACTCAGATTGCACCAGCCCATGTGGACTGGCTCCCTGCAATGGATGTTCTCATCCCCGCTGCTTACGTGCTCGAGGCCGAGGAGGCCGAGCAGGCCCACGCCGCCCACGCTGCCCCCGCAGACCCTGTCGCCCCTGCCGAGCCTGCTGCCCCTGTTGACCACGTGGCCCCTCAGCCTATACCTGATGTTTTCGCTGCTCCTGACACCTCTATCGGTGTCGGGAGTACCTTAGCTGAGCCCACCTCCACTGCTTCCGAGGCTGTCACCACCACCACTGGCCCTCTGTCTGCTGAGCCTGTTTCTTCTGCCCCACCCGAGCGCCCGCCGACCGTAGTTGAGTGCGGAGAGCCCTCTGTTTCCACTGCTGCTGTATTTTCTGAGAGTGTCGTGGCGTCTGTCCACGCTTCTGTGCCACCGACCTCTCCGGCCGCCTCGCTGCCTCTTTTGTATTCTTCTTTCGTTGCTGCTGCCTCCACTTCTCACCAGCCGGTGCCCCGGCCTCACACTGAGGCCAGGCCCACATTCGCGAGCACAGCACCTTTCGTTCCCTTCCCTGCTGAGCCCATCACCTACGTGACCCGAGTACGCCAGCCCGCCCTGCACAGCCCCGACCGGTGCGTCCCTCTGCACCACCTCCCCCTGACACTGTACTTCAGAGCATTTGTGCTCTAGAGTGGGCGGTGAGTGGCCTCAGAGGCGACCTTCGGACCCTGTCCGCCACCGTCACCGATATGGCTCACCGCTTCGACCTGCTCCCGCAGATTCACTACTGTCTTACCCAGGTCCTGGAGCGTCTCCCCCGCGTACCCACACCCACCCAGCAGGTTCCCACCCACACTTCCACACACACTCAGCCTGCTACCACTTCCACACCCACACCCGCTCAGCAGCCTGTCCAGCCACCACCACCACTTCCGCCTCAGGACGGAGACGGCGCAGCACCACCTTCTTAGGCACCCTTGATGCCATCGATTATTTTTGCCGTCGTGCTGCCCGTTTCTGCTGGGTCCTGTTGCCTTTTGTCCACCCCCCTCCCCTCACTTACTTTTGGGATTCTCATTTCGACCATATCTTTATATATTCTTTTTTTTGGGAGAGAGGGTGAGTTTTTGGTGACACATCTATATATCTGTATCACTCCTATCTGTGCATGCATCATGTCCACATCATATTTTCATTTCTTTATTTTTTCTTTTTATTTTCATTTTTTTCATCATGCATGTCCCCTCACTTTCCCCTCCATTTACTTGTCTCTCGGTGTGCCCCACTTTGCACATTGACACTGAGTTAGCTTTTTTGTGATCGAAACTGAGTAGATTAGATTACCCTGCTGAAGTTGTCGTGCATGTCTTACAGAGTGAACCGAGAGATATATTCATTTCTTTCTCCACAAATCTTGAACATCATTTCTCTACTTTTAAAATCATTGGTGAATCTCCCCTTAGCGATTCTATTATATGGCATTTCCCCCGCTATTAATTCCTAACTCCAAATTTCTTATTCAAAAAAAAAGAAAAAAAAAGAGAAAAGAGAAAATATTCTTGTATATCATTATCTCTCTTTGAGTTGGGATCGTTGTGTATATATGCTATTGCATCAAAAAAAATGAGAGAAAAAGAGAAAAAGAAAAAGAAAAGAGGAAAAATCCTCAATAAAAGATCCCATTTCACTTTCTTTCTTTCTCTTCTCTTTTCATTGCTTTTGGAGCTTTCTAAAAATGGGGATGTAAATATTTTTTTATGCCACCACGCTTATAGATAAGCTTGGGGGAGGGGATCCATTGATGTGTGAGAGAGTGACTACTTGACGTTGCACGACAACCTAGGCTAAGTAATATTCTATACTCGGTGAGATTATTTTTAGCTTTACGACATCCAGAAATCTAAGCCTAGCATTCATATCATGAAATCCATACTTTTCTATTCTCTCTATCCTATTGTGTGATACTCTTATACTCCTCATAGAAAGCATTCAATTGAAAAGTGTGTGATCTGTGATTTGTATACCGCTTTAAATGATTCAGACGATGTTAATTCTAAAATTATTCCGTTTTTCATGTTTATATTGTTGTTCGTGGGTTTTCTATTTCTATTTGCACTATTATACTATGATATCAAAATAAAATTCTTTGACATGTGTTTTTCGTTCAGCGCATGCTATATGAGTAAGCGGAACCCACGTCCTGAGGAAATGATCTAGCAGCTTACCTCTTCGCTTCTTTCTTTCTTCTTTATTTTTATTTCGTTTTTCATTCTTCTCCGTTTTTCATTTTTCATTTTTTCGCCGTTTTCGTTTTCCGAATCCACCGGGTTCTCCTTTTACTTATCTTCCTTGAGGACGAGTAAGAGGCAAGCTTGGGGGATTTTGATCACTCCTCATTTTACACTTTTTTACCGCATGTTTGCATGCCATTTAGATCGCCCAAATCATGTTTTTCACGACATATCGACGATATTGCGATGCTTTTCACGATTTGTTGTTTTTGTCGCATTTCAGGTGATTTGGCGCGATTTGGAGTGATCTCGAGATGCGCTTACTCCAGACGGTCACCAACGACCTCGCCGAGGGGTATTTTGCTGTTGGAGAGGAGCGGAAGAAGAACGGACGTCGCAGGAGTGACGAGGAGGCCAAAACAAGCTGTTTGGGCATGTTTTGTGTCCCACTCGGCCGAGTGGAGGATCCACTCGGCCGACCAGCGAGACACCGCTCGGCCGACCAGATCAGACACGATTCATACGTGCACTCGGCCGAGCGACGGAGACCACATCAGCCGAGTGACTACATCCCGTCCGCCCGAGTGGCGCCCAGACGAAGCCATTCAAAAATCGCCATGTTACTGTTTTTCGGCTGCCTGAGCTTCAGAAGACCCACTCGGCCGAGTGGATAATCCTGACCGCCCGAGTACCATGAAGCCATCGGCCGACTGACGACAACTCACTCGGCCGAGCCGCCCCCGAAGTGAAGACCCCTGAAGATCAAGACTTACTGGAAAATTACAGGGTTTCTCACTCGGCCGAGCGACTTTTTTCACTCGGCCGAGTGCGACGCGCTGCCTGTAGCGAAAATTGCGGAAAATAGGCTGCGCAGGGGTATTTTGGTCACAGTTTTTGGACGATTTTGGGGGGTATTTAACCCCTGTTTTTTAACCTAGTTTTGGAGAGCTTTTCTCTTAGATTTTTTGTAGCCTTTTAGATTAACTTTTTAGCTTTATTCTTGAGATTGGAGAGGAGACAAAAGTTGATTTTTGTAGAATTATTTGAAGAACTCCATTGGTTTGTGTTTTCTCTTCTCTAAAAATTCTATTTTTATTGCACATCTCAATATTGTGATGAATTCTATTGCTTATTTCATTGATTATTTTTGTGATCTTGCTATGAATTGTGAGTAGTCGCGTCTTGGGGCGTGGGGATGAACCCTACAAGCCCTATTTCATGATTGTGATGAATTGGTAGGAATTTTGCTAGAATTGCTATTAGGGGTTAGATTGGGATCAATTTACTACGGATGGCTAGGAGTTCATACCGATTGGGATTTGCAAGAGATTGGATCCCAATTCGATAGGAAACCCTAGAAATCCGAATTGGGTTGGAATCGAATTTCCGTAGTATCGGTTTGCAAGAGATTGGACCGATACTAGGGTTTCCGGTTCCAATTCCGTGCCAATACCCGTTTGCAAGAGATTGGACGGGTAGGAACTATCCCAAACTAGGTCGCGGGCCGAGTTTGCAAGAGATTGGGCTCGGTGCGCGGTTGAACGATGATGTTGATCCTAATGCTAGCTTCCCTAGGTTAGGGTTTGCAAGAGATTGGACCCGAACCTAGGATAGCTATAGGCCGGCAACAGCGCGAGAGCGTGAGCTTGGTTCTACATTCAGTTGCAACTAGTTCATCCAAAATCTTATTCTAGCAATTTTGATACCGATGAACCACATTTACGAAAGACGGTGAGTAGCGGGAATTCCCCATTCCTTAGACGTTCTTTATTTGATTTGATATTTCCGTACTTTGTCTGACGATTGTGACAGGATCGCCAAAGGCAAATTTCTCTCTTCTTAAATAGCCAGGTTGATTGGAACAAGCACGGCCATTCGTCCTCCCTGTGTTCGATAACCCGCTCGCTGCTACACCGTGCACTTGCGGTAAAACTGCAACTGTTCTTTGGGGTTACATCCCGGAGCGATCAATAACAATCATGTCATAACAACAGCATGTTAATCAACCAGTAAAACGTTGCTATTAAATTACCTTACAGTTGCAGTAGAGTCTCTTACCCTTCTTTGTAGACTTTACCTGACGTACAGTTCCTTTTCTCTTGGGTGATGTACGTCACGTGTTGAGCCGGAGTACATGGACGAGCCAGACGTACCTGAGTACTTGGAGCCAGAGGACGACGACCCGGAGCATGTTCCTGACGAGGACCAGATGCAGGGGTCTTTTCTGTCGCTGTCTTTTAGATGTTACTGCTTTTAGTTTACTTTCTTTCTATAGTTTTTGCCATGCTGGGCTTCTTTTTAGACTTTTGTACTCGCTGGATATTATCACTTTATATAAATGAATGTAATTTTCTTTCTGTTGTTCCGAATTTTAAAAATGCAAGAACCTGTAATTTTTAAATGGTACCCTTACAGACGCTTATTAGGTCCGAGCCTCACAGCTCCGGCCCAAGCGGACCTTAGTCACGTTTCACTTCCATCGCTTTGGGAAGCGGGGCGTGACACAAAGCCTCAAAGCCTATCTTCCTCCTTGCGGCAACAACATCTTAAAAACCCTAGCTCCACATCATCAAGGCCATAGCTTAACAACCATAACCTATTTAAGCCTGTCATCAACATTCACGCAAGCTTCAAGTGCCAATGCCATCGTCGACCTTAGCCGCAGCCCGTACCATATTCGTTGCAGTCTGCATCGTCAGCAAGGAGATCCACACGCACCAACGCCATCCACGCACGCCCGTCGAGATCTACCTGTAGATCGTCGTGCCTTCCCATCAACTCGCCATCGGAGTCGAACGTCCACCTCCCATCGAGTCGTGGTGGTCATCGGGCTGAAGGAGAAGTTCGAAGCCCGATGTTGTCGTCGTCGAAGACCTCACGAACTTGAGCTTCCGACGCTGATCATCCACACGCCGCCATCGAGGAGTCTTCTGAGATCGCTGCTGTAGAAGAGCCATCGAGTCGCTGTCAAGAGGTCAAAGTTGTCGATGTCGAGTTCTTGTCGCTGGGAGCGCCACTGCCGAAGTCGAACTCCCACTGTCGCCGCTGCATGTCAAGGTCGAGATTCTGTCGTCGTGATCTCCTCCCCGACGCCGTGTGTTCAACCTTACTTGTTGGCGTGGAATGAGGAGTCGATGGTGTAAACGTTGAGTTGTCGTCACCATGAAGTCGCCGCCGTGAGTTGCTGCAGGAGAGTTTGTCGCCGTCGCGAAGTGTCGACGAAGTCGGAGAAGTCGAATTGAGTGCTGCTGCGTGCCCTAATTCGATGTTGTGCATGAAAACAAAGAGAAAGAAACGAAGCTGAAGTGGATCGTTTTTTAATTTATTTGATGTGCGCACAGGCCGAAGGAATTTGAGTTTGAACTGTGATTGCTTTACGCACAAACCTATTTGTGCACTCAACTTCAAAGAGCCACAACTTGAGATACAGACGTCAGATCGAGACACCGTTTGCGTTAGCCTGAAGCTGACGACGTGCTGATTGACAGAGACGACTACACAGACTTGAACTGAGTATTTCTAAACTCTTTGCTCTTTATATTCGTGTATTAGTGTAACGATCTCTGTAGGAAAAACTTTACCTGTATTTTGTGACTCTTTTGGGACTTGTCTGGTTGGGGCTAGACAAGAGGGTCTTGACATGCTGGTGCAGTCAAGATACGCATTTACTAGGTTGATAGAGTTCTGCACTTCATTGAGTGTGGTACAGTCTAGGTGGGGAGTTGGAGCTAAGACCCCGTTGTAGGTGTACAGAAGGAACTTATTAATGCTAGTATTTGCTTGGGGCTGGACGTAGGTCGTTGATGCGACCAAACCAGGGTAAATCTGCGCGTACTCTGTGATTGTCTCTTATTTACTCTGCTTGTGATTTTAACTGCATGTGATTTCTCGTGGGTTGCACGAGAATTTTTTATTAGCCTATTCACCCTCAGGCTAGGATCCAGATCCAACAAGTGGTATCAGAGCAGGTTTTAGGATCTAGCCTAGGATAGACCATGGATCCCAGTGATAGCGCTTTTGCTGAGGGTCAGACCATAGCACGTCCCCCTAGATTTAACGGAGTAGATTATTCTTATTGGAAAAATCGAATGAGAATCTACTTAATTTCCATTGACTATAAAGCTTGGCAAATTGTTGAAAAAGGCTATAAACCATCTGTCGTTAAATTGAAAATGTTGAGATGATTAAACCTGATGATAAATGGGATGACAATGATTGGAGAATTTATTATCTTTATGCTAAAACTATGATTGCTCTCATTTGTTCATTAGATAGATCTGAATTCAATCGTATCTCACGTTGTCTAACTGCGCAGGAAATATGGCATACATTGGAGGTGACGCACGAGGGAACGTCACAGGTGAAGGAGTCTAGACTTGCACTTCTGAGCACAGAGTACGAGGGATTTTGCATGCTACCATCAGAGACCATATCATAGATGTTTGCGAGGTTTACCAACATTGTCTACAAGTCTAGCTCGCTTGGTAAGCCATATTCTAGCCTTGAACATGTGAGAAAAATATTAAGAGCACTACCAGGCTCTTTCAGGCCTAAAGTCACAGCCATCCAAGAAGCAAAGGATGTGTCACAGATGAGGGTGGAGGACTTGATAGGTAATTTAATGTCCCATGCTCTTGAACTGCAAAATATTGAAGAAAGAGAGCAACCTGAGGAGAAGGAAAGATCTTCAAAGCCACTTGCTCTGAAAGCTAGCAAAGATGAAGATGGTGAGGAGGAGATAGCTCTAATGGTTAGAAATTTTAGAAAGTATATCAGAACTCTTCAAGGAAGATCAGAAATGCATAGAAGGTTCATTCGTTCTAACACTTTTAATTATGATAAAAATTCTTATGAACAAGATTCTGCTAATGGAGTTGAATGCTTCAAATGTAGGAAAAAGGGACACTTCGCGAAGCAATGCAGACAAGAGATTACTCAGGTTGCTAAAGATAAAGGAAAAACCAAGATCCTAACTTGGGACATGGACAGCGAAGCTGAGGATGAGGATGAAGATGTGGTAGCCCACTCCGCTGTCGTCTGTTCAATGTCAAGTAATGATAAGGTAAATTCCTTCACTAAAGCTGAATTGTTAGATGTTTGTAAAGGAACGCAAAATGAGATTAATGAGCTAGAACTTACGTTAAATGACTATAGGAATGCTAGCTTTAAATTACAAAAAGAAAACTGTGACATCTCTGATGAAATAGACGTTCTTAAAGAGAAACTTGTTGCATATAACGCTAAAATTGTGTCCCTAGAAAAAGAAAAGGCTAGCATGCCTGAAAAACCCACTTGTCTTTCGTGTCCTACCTTATTGAATGATATTAGCATGCTTAAGCAAGATTTATTTAAGCTTGAAGCAGAAAAAGATTATGTGATTAAAGAGCTTAATGATAAACTGTGAAAGTTAAATAACGAACTTAAAAGGAAAATTGACGAATTTGAAAAGAAGGAAGAGGAAAACAAAAGAGCTTTTATAAGTAAATGCACCTTGTTCGTGGATGAAAATAAATTATTAAAATCTAAAGTTTCTAATCTAGAATTGTCATTAAGAAAATTTTCAATTGGTAAACATTCGGTGGATACCATACTTGAAAATCAATTATATGTCAATAATAGAAGAGGACCTGGATTTGGTTTGAAAAATGTTGAAAAGCCAAAATTTAAGAAATTCCACAATGTGCCTTCTATTGTGAAAAATATGCATGCAAAGTGCTTTACTTGTGATAGTGTTGGTCACACATCCTATTATTGTAAGTTTAGGAACACGAACATAAAGTTCAAATAAGTGGGGGTTCCTAAAGCTTTGATGACTAACACTAGTGGACCTTGTTGGATTTCAAGGTCACACTTAACACCTTTTATGTAGGTGAGATGGAGATTTGGCAAGGAGCGACGAATTGAAAGTTTCATTCTTTGGCTCCTTAGTCAAATGGCGACGCGAGGGTATATCTTTTCACTCTTTGCATTCATTGCATACCTTCATAGATTTTGTGTGTGCTCGATTTAATTTCTTGTTTGTGTGCTTGTTTATTTGCTTTTTAGGTCTGTTTTAGATCTTTATAAAAGAAAAGAAAAAAAATTGGAAAACCAAAAATAAAAAAAATGTGCTTAATGAATACGTCTTTATGATTTATTTGAAGGTGTATTTTTTGAATGTTCATTCATATCGTTGTAGAAATCATTGTATTATTGTTATAGCTACATGCGCATGTTAAAATCTACTTTGTAGCCATGAAATGCTTCATGAAATGATTAATTTGATTTCTACACCTACATATTCACTTCCACGAATATTAAACTTGTTGTACTTTTGGAGATTCTTTTTATGAATATTGGAAAGTGAATGTAGGATGAATAAAAATTGAATATTCTAAGGGATATGATGTGTTTTGTTATGAATAAAAATTGAGCACGAAAAGAAATGAATATAAAAAATACATGAAAATTGCTTCGTATGTAAAATGGATACGTACACTACCCACGAGTATTCAACATATGCTTTATGGGTAATCTTTAGCGTTGATGTATATTACTCGTCAAGCAATGCCAACCCCACATCTAAGAGTCATTATAAACTATGTTTTGGGGTTTGGTAACTTGAACTCATTTTTAATGAGGTGGAAAAAATCAATCCTAGTGAAATTCATGTTAATTGGAAAATGTGAATTGTTTTGGTTGATGTTCAAAATTGAATCTCCATTTGCACTTCACTGTTTATATTATCACACATACACAATGGTGGTGAAGTTCAAATTATGATTTTTCATGAATTTGATTTGCCTACTTTATGGAAAATGACATGCAAGTGCTAGCTATAATCAATAATGCTTTATTTTTGCATGTGATCTTAATTTGGCTTCATTAATCCACTTTTGATGATAACAAAAGTGGGAGAAAAGGGTTGAAAAGATTTGGCATCAAATGGTATTATTTTTTGAAGGGGGGCTTGAAAATACATGTATTATTGGTTCAAGGGGGAGCTTGGAATAAGGGGGAGCATTATCAATATTGCTATATAGTTGTGCATGCTAGTAATGAATGCTTGATCATCTCACCTCTATAAATCATAAGCATTACACCCTTCATCACACTACACACAAACCTATCTAATTGCTCAAATCTTTCATTGGTTTGTCATCATAAAAAGGGGGAGATTGTTGGACGCAACGATCTAGGATCTCTAGTTTGATGATGACAAACGTGTGCGAACTATTTAATGTGTGTGCTAAGTGTGTTTCAAGAATGACAAAGTCGTTATCCTAAGCGTGGGAGATATTGCTATTCATGTATCACTCTGAGAGAGAAAGGAAGTGGTGTGTATAAAGCAATTGGACTTAGTCCAAAATAAGATAAGATGAAGAGAATCAACTTGATTTGACTTGTTCATATCAATTTGAGGAATGTGTCCTCTAATATTTCTATTCAAATCCTAATGAAATCATTTTCAAATTCCATATCCCAAACAATCCCCTTCAAATCTTAATCTCCTACCAACTAGGGATCCCATTGGATTACTTCTTAGCCAAACACATCTCCAAGCCAAAATACAATCCTAGCTAGGATCCTCTTGGCCGCAAGCTAATCCTAGCCATCCATCCAAGCTCTTCATGCCGTAAACCCTAGGTGACTTAGTCCATTGCTAAAACCCCGAGCCATATTCTATATAAGCAATCACTAAACCCTAGTCTAGGGCACGTCAACAATAGGGAAAAAGGTGACGGCCATAGCAATCTCCAAAAAGCCAAAACTCACGCACCCTATAGGAGAGCCATGCAACAAAGCCTCAAAGCCTATCTTCCTCCTTGCGGCAACATCTTAAAAACCCTAGCTCCACATCATCAAGGCCATAGCTTCACACCCTAACCTATTTAAGCCTGTCATCAACATTCACGCAAGCTTCAAGTGCCAAGGCCATCGTCGACCTTAGCCACAGCCCGCACCATCTTCGCTGTCGTCTACATCGTCAGTAAGGAGATCCACACGCACCAACGCCATCCATGCACGCCCGTCGAGATCTACCTGCAGATCACCGTGCCTTCCCATCAGCTCGCCATCGAAGTCTAACGTCCACCTCCCATCGAGTCGTGGTGGTCATCGGGCTGAAGGAGAAGTTCGAAGCCTGAGCTGCTGTCGTCGTTGAAGACCTTACGAACCCGAGCTTCCGACGCTGATCATCCACACGCCGCCATCGAGGAGTCTTCGGAGATCGGATATCGCTGCTGTTGAAGAGCTATCGAGTCCGTCGAGAGGTCAAAGTTGTCGCTGTCGAGTTCTCGTCGCTGGGAGCGCCACCGCCGAAGTCGAACTCCCGCTGTCGCTGCTGCACGTCGAGGTCGAGATGCTGTCGTCGTGATCTCCTCCCTGCCGCCGTATGTTCAACCTTACTTGTTGGCGTGGAAAGAGGAGTCGAGGGTGTAAACGTTGAGTTTTCGTCGCCACGAAGTCGCTGCCGTGAGTTGCTGCAGGAGAGTTTGCCGCCGTCGCGAAGTGTCGGCGAAGTCGGAGAAGTCGAACTGAGTGCCGCTGCGTGCCCTAATTCGATGCTGTGCATGAAAACGAAGAGAAAGAAACGAAGCTGACGTTGATCGTTTTTAAGTGATTTGTTGTGCGCACAGATCGAAGGAATTTGAGTTTGAACTGTGATTGCTTTACGCACAGACCTATTTGTGCACTCAAATTTAAAGAGCCACAACTTTAGATACAGACGTCAGATAGGGACACAGTTTGCATCAGACTGGAGCTGACGACGTGCTGATTGACAGAGACGACTACACAGACACGAACTGAGTATTTCTAAACTCTTTATTCTTTATATACGTGTATTAGTGTAACGATCTCTGTAGGGGAAACTTTATTAGTATTTTGTGACTCTTTTGGGACTTGTCTGGTTGGGGCTAGACAAGAGGGTCTTGACGTGTTAGTGTAGTTAAGATACGCATTTACTAAGTTGATATTATTCTACACTTTGTTGAGTGTGGTATAGTCTAGGTGGGGAGTTGGAGCTAGGACCCCATTGTTGGTGTACGGAAGGAATTTGTTAATGCTAGTATTTGCTTGGGGCTGGACGTAGGTCGTCGATGCGACCGAACCAGGATAAATCTGTGCGTACTCTGTGATTGTCTCTTATTTACTCTGCTTGTGATTTTAACTGCGTGTGATTTCTCGTTGGTTGCGCGAGAATTTTTTATTAGACCATTCAGTCCCCTCTAAGCTAGAATCCAGATCCAACAACTTGAAGGGAGTATAAGAGAGAATTTGTTTTGAATTCTCGAGTATGTTGTTTTGGAAATGAAATAGAAATCAATCTACAGTTGTCAGCTCCAACGAATTCTCAATGCAGTTTCGTTTTCATTGAATTGTTTTTGTTTCACTAATCTCGTATCTTCGTCTTGTTGAGATTCCCTTGGGTAGACGAGGTAAACGGCGAGAGGAGGAGTAGCAAGAGGAGGAGCAAGTGGCTGATCGGGCGGCGGAGCATCTTGAAGAGACGCAGCCTCCACACAAACTACCATCAACTTCAACCTCCGATTCCTTCGGAATCTTTTTGCCGGCTCGATCCCCCATTGGTTCAGGTTTTGCCGAGCAGAAAGAGGGGCGGATGAGTTTCAGCAGCAGCGGAGGCGGAGGCGGCGGAGAATCGATCATGCGAGAGTCTATCGATTACGACGTCGTCATTGTTGGTACTGGGCCTGCTGGTCTCTCGGCGGCTGTTAGGTTGAAGCAGCTCTGCAGGGAGATGAACACTGATCTTTCCGTCTGCGTAGTGGAGAAAGGCTCCGAAGTCGGTAACTTTTTAGTGTCTTCTCCCAATTTGGGCTAATTGGATGAAATAAATTAGATGCCCAGAAATTCCAACATCTGAAATTTATGATGAACGTTGTGATTAGCTAATTGGGTTATCTGGGTAGAAAATTCAATTGGAGTAGGCACTTAGTCTCCAAAGAAATTTACAGGACATAAACAAACAGGAGAAAATTACATTAATATCTAAAAAAACTCCTCCTAGTTCCTTTTAGTTGTTGATGGCTGGTTTGTTCGTGCTTTAATTGGTTTCACCTGATTTTGGCGTTGTTTTAAACTAAGGCTAGTGCTAGGGTTTGTGATCGTCCAGATTTGTGTAAAGTTGGGGTTTTTGTTTGATCTAGTCTGAATAGTTTAGAAAAAGGTCGTTTTTTTTCCCTGTGATCAAATTATGATTTTTCAATTGTCATGTTAGGTTTGAGTAGTAAATTCTACGCTAAACATGCAAATGAAGGCTTGGGCACTTTTGAATCCAGCTAATGAGTCTAGGATGACAAACCAATAGCTTTAGATATGCTTTGTTAGTGACCTGAATTATAAATTAAGTGTACGTATTAAGGTGGATGTTTGATACTTGCTGTCTTGACTTTAGAGAAAACATTATTTGCAGAGGTGAATTTTGACATATTAGGGGCTGCTCGTTTGTCCCAAACGTGGGACAAATTCCTCCAAATGGTACTATTCCAACACTATTCATCCGAATCCGCTTTTCAATTGTGTGTTCTTTTCGCCCGTTTGTGTTTTGAGATTCCTTGACGACGTGGCCGGCAAATCAAGAATCTCAACTCCATTTTCGTTTTCTCTGCCAAGTGATCGGATTACAGTGGAAACCCAAGCGCCTTCTCTCCCGCGCCCAATTAGATCGCACGTTTCCTTTCTTTTTTTTTCGCTTTTGTTGCAGTTCAACGAATGGAAATAGGTGGGCCCATGGCTATTTAATAAATAGAATAAATTAAATATGAGTGGATCCCACACCACTTTCTTCATCCAACTTTCTTCAACCAAAAGAACACACTATACGGAGTGGGCTCCACCTCAACTTTCCAATTACACAATCCAACCACACTTTCCAACAAAAGAACACACTACACCAAATTTCTCTTTCATCAGAATCCACACTTCTCAACTTTCCCCCATTATACTTTCCTACAAAAGAACAGGCCAGGCTCAAACTTGCATATGCCATTGAAGTCAGTGGGATATTCTGTGATTTATGAAGCAGCCACATGAACATATGTTTGTAAGACACTCTTTGGGCTTCTAACATTTTTGTTGTTGTTATGGTGTTTGCCTAGGAGGGCGATATGGGTTGACTATACTTCTTTAGTTGGCGTAGGATACTCGAACCGATCACCTAGTTCACAAGAACACACTATTTCTCCCTGGCTGATACTTCTTTAGTTGGATTGAAGTCTTTAGTTATATATTTTCGGTATACACTACATCATTACGAAATTACAGTCGACAGACAGTTCCCTTTGTGTTTTTAATACGATCCTCTGCCAATGGCTCTTTAGCATGGGTGTTGAACATGCCAATTTTTGCTGTATGTATGTAGGCAAGCTTCAGACGCCGGTGATGAGCAGAGCAATATTGCAGTGCAACATACCGAAAATTCTAACGACGTGTGCACTTTAGTTTCGACGAAGAGCGCTCCGGTCCGTTCCAGTACATGGTCATTCAGATGCCGGTAGTGCTAACCTGCAAAATAATCATCCTGCAATTTTGATGGATACCCTGATTAGCATGATTTTGAAACTTGGGAGCTTCAATAGATGGATCATTTTTTGAAAAATATTGGTATGATGGACAAAAATTATATGAGCGAAGCTTGGTGGTGGTGGTTAACATATGACCAATGTTGTACAAGAATCAGTAGCGTGGATATTGGTACCTCCCTAGAACTCCACTAAGGTAACAGTCTATTCTTTTTATCAGAGATAAAAGGCATCAAGAAACATTTGCAAGATATAGAGGGTGCATTCGAGTTACGTTTGAGACATCACGTAGAGGAACAATCAATTTAAGTCATGTTACATGCAATTTAGGTTCATATCATGTAGTTACAAAGAAATAACGAATTAGTGCTCGGTCATCTGACAGAGTTCAACCATGAGCCTAACTTAGGACCGACAATACTGAAAAATCGGGTGAATGCCACAAATTAAAATTTTAGCACGGAGGATTATTGTAGAGTACGCAAATTAAAGATAAAGATATGCAAGCAAATACTTTCAATGGAGTGGCTCCCCCATCTAGGCTTCCCCTGCCTCTGTTCCGACTCCAAAACCTTTTGATGATTTCACTCTCTTTTATAACCAAAAAGAGAAAACCAAACCCTTGATCACGCTTGCGGGTGGTGATTGAACCGTACAACAATAAACCCAAAAGTTTCACGTCCAATGATATCTTCTGAATGAGACAATTCAAAATACACCTCGTGCTAAAATAAAAAGTACTGATTTAATACAGAGATTAAGATCAAAACAATATCACCGTAGCGTAAAGCCTTGAGTTGTGATCGTCCTGGTGCAAACGGTTCGTCAATCCAAGCTCCGTGAAGAAAGTTATGTACTTTTCAGCGTCGTCCGTCGAACTCCTTCCACGAACTTGATGAACTCTTTGAAGCTTAGAGATGATGAATTCGGCCAACAAGGAGGAAGATGATTTCTGGAGATTTTTGGCTCAGTGGGATGCAATGAGATGCTTTTCAATGGAGGGGTCTTCTCCTTTTATAGAGGATAGGAAATTCTCTTCAATTACAACACTTGATCTTTAAATCTTCAATCATGTCTTCAATCAAATCATCATTAATGGGATAAATCTCTTTTATTTAGAAACTCCCCTTTGGATAGGTCTTCAAATTGATTGGAAACTCCTCTTAATTGATTGAAATCAAATCTGAGCGTTTGACTGGCCAAACTAGTCAAATCTGCATTGAACAAGGATTCTGCAACTTGGCACGACCGTGTGCCAATTTGACACTGCCGTATTGCGTAAGCTTTGGCCTCCTTGTGAAATTCGTAAATGTGACACGGCCATATGCTGATTCTACACGGCCGTGTCTGCTATTCAGCTTTCCTTCACAACGTTCGCACTTCAATGACACGATCGTGTTAATGTCGGCACAGCCGTGTGACAGTCTACATGAACTTTGAATAGTTACTGTTTATTTTTGACACACCCATGTTAACTCTTGCACGATTGTGTCAGCTGCAGAATACTTTTCTCGAAACGTATGCAGTTGTGACACGGTCGTGTAGAGGGCTTGCACGGCCGTGTCGCTTTGGCCCTTCATGCACTTTTCATATTCATATACGCAGGGCCATGCAACTGACACACACGACCATGCTACCTTGTTTTTGCACATATCATCGTCGTTTGACCTCCTATTGACCTGGAACTTACTAGATAAAAATATTAGACCCATATGAATTGCTTCACATCATCAAAATAAAGTTTCAATCTCAGCTAGTGGGGTAACTTAGGCCAACAATCTTTCCTTTTTTGATGATGGCAAACAATCATAGAAAATTGAGATAAATAGATATCAAGCAATACAATGCACAAGATGATGAATATAATACAATGCTCCCCATATCTCAATGTCGCCATCAGGTCGGCACGGGCCTGGGCTTTTGACCGGGCCATGGGCCGGGTCGGCCCGTTTGACCGGCTGGCCCGGCCCGGTGACCAGACAATAGCCGGAAGCCCTGCCCGCTGCCCGGACCAGGCTGGGCCCGGGCCTGGCTTTTAATATTTTAAAAAAAATTAAATAAAAAATCTTTAAAATCTTTAAAAATATAAAAAATCCTTAAAAATTCTTTAAAAATTCTAAAAATGAAAAAAAAAAATATTTACACAAAATATATAATATTTATACATAGTATTAAAAATTTTTATAGATAGATAGTTTTATAAAAACATAGTATTTTATTAAAAATTAAAAATAGATAGTCTTTTGTAAAGTGTAAGAAGATATAAATTTTAAATATGAGAAAAAAGTACCTTACATTATTGCTAAATATAAACATTATTGACATTGGACAGAAACGTATTTAAGTCCAAAATTCTCGAAGGTCCAGGATTAAACGTTTAAATTTTACTAATTAAAATTTTTTGAGGGTGGGACTTATGTCGGCCAGCCTTACCCCTCATACAATGGCAAAAAAAACTCTAATACAATTAAGAAAATGATAATACGCGTAAGAAATGAAAATCACTCATATTGTGTCCCTTCTTCGTCGGAATCTTCGGAAATGTGCTTTTTACCTTACGAGCGGTTTTTAGCATGTAACCAATCCTTCGCACAAACCGCAACTTTAACGACGTCTTCTTTCAGCCTTGACCTCTTGTCGCTTAAAACGTGACCACATGCACTAAAAGCAGATCCGAAGCAACGGTAGATATATGACTGTTAACAAATCACGCTCCATGATGGCAAGAATGGGATAAACGGATTCATACCCTTTCCATCAGGCAAGAGTATCAAAAATTATCATCATCCATTTCTACCTCAGTAAAAGAAAACGGATTTGCTAAATACTTAGACAGTTCACTAGAAGAACTATCTGACTCTACTGTTTTTGTTTCTACTTCCTAAAATCTTTCGGATCCTACTCGAAGAAGTAGTAGTAGCAGTCACAGAAGAAGTATGTGAAGACCTACCAAATCTAGTTTCATAAGTTGCAAAAGGGTTCTTAAGCTATTTTCAAATGTAGCTACATGTTTGATGTGTCCATATTTTACACCTTTTTCATATCATCATGACATCACATTTCATACCATTTTCGCATCCAAATCCCATATTTCCCTACGATATTGCATTTCTGACATTATATTCGAGTTTGGTAGTATTTTATGAGTTTTTAGGGATTTTGGAGCGATTTGGGACCCGACCTGGGTATGGACACATCTGACACGCCCATGAGCTCGTTGGCAAAGCTCTACAGCAGTTTGCCGTGTTTTTGGAGCCATGGGAGAGAGCAGGAGGGAGAGAGGAGCTTCAGCAGCTTCAGCAAGATTTTCCCAGGTGACTCGATCGAGCAGAGCAGCTGCTCTGTCGAGCAGATGCAAATGAAAAAGAAGCAGCAAATACGAAGGCTGCTCGGACCGAGCACTCATAGTGCTCGGTCGAGCAGCTATTCTTGTCGAAGCCCGACTAATCCTTGCGTGGCCCAAGCAGATCCTTCAGCCACCGAGCCAGCGCCCTGCTCGGACCGAGTAGAGCTGATTCGGCCCATGCAGACAGAGTAAATATTTTGAAGGATCGTGATTTCATGCCGTGCTCGGTCGAGCAGTACAGCTGCTCGGCCCGAGCAACTGACCGAGCAACGAACTGCTCGACCGAGTAACTGACTCAGTCGACTATTCTGAGGTTATTTTTGGAAGTTTTTTCTGGAGCGGCTGTTGCGCAATTTTGGGGAGTGAAATCTGGTAGCTGCGACTTCGATTGGGAGCGAACTTTCATTCTGAGTTTTTAGAATAGAGTTTTGGGAGCAGAGATTAGGAAGATAGTTAATAGATCTCGATTTACTTTTGAAGACTTTTGGATCGAAATTATTGGATTATTATTTTGCTGTTCTATTGCGATTGGCGTATTGGAATCTTTGGTTTCTCTTGGGATCTATTGCTCATCTATTCTCTTCATCTCTTGCTGTAAGATTTTAATCTTCATTCTATTAATCTGCTATAATGTTTTCTCTCCTAAATATTGCATTTTTATTCGTTAATATTACTATGAGTGAGTAGATCTTTTATAGGGTTGATGGGTTAGCCCTAAGATCCTAGGGGGAAGACGTAGATCTGGATCCATATATTGAATTATGAATTTAGGGGAGTATTGCGATCGATCCTACCGAATCCCTAGATAACCCGTACTGAGATCATGCCCACGGTCTGTGAAATTGATGTGCTTAAGGGGTATTCTTGGGATTCGAATAGGGAAATCGGTGGATCCAACCAAGGTGCGTGACCATGCCCGGCTCGTGCCTTGAGGGGATCCCACGACGAACTATATCGCTACGTTGACAGCTACCGCTATTGTGTCAACGAGAGCCACCGAAATACCTCGCAATTCTAACCCACAAGAGTGGTACGAATTGGGAGATTAATCCCCTAACCCTAATGCAATGTAATGATTCTATTCCAACGTCGAGCCCCGACGATCTTAGCGGTGATCCCTAACGCCCTAGTCCTTTTTATTATTAGAACAACATTGACACAACAACCAATTCTCTCAACCCGATAGCTATCTCACTTCGAGATATAGAAGTAAACTGAGAACCCAAATACACTGTCACCGTCCCTGTGGGATTTGATATCTTTTATCTATAACTTGACACCATCCGCTTGCGGATGGAGCCCGGAATTGACACCTAGGGGCCATACCACGCCTGGCGATCGTAACACCGCCAAGTGGAATCTAGGTGTAGGTTTCAGGTGCACCAAGTTTTTGGCGCCGTTGCCGGGGACGACAATAGTGTTATCTCAGTTTATTTTTATTTTAAGAAGTTTTCTAGCAACTCTAATCATCCCTTATCTTTCCATCATTTTTATTCTTCTATATTATTACCGTGCTACTGATGGTATTTTTCTAGTTGTTTTGGTGCATGAACACTCGCTTCGGGGCATATACTAGAGAATTGTAATTCGATCCCGAATTCCAGAAAACAGTAAGGGCTTTGAGGGCCTTCAGCAGAAATCCATCCCCCTCTGCCCAGATGGCAGACAACAATGCTCCTCCTCCTCTCACCGGGTCCATCAGGAACGATATGAAGCCGACATTTGGAAATAACTCATCCATCCTTAGACCGCAACTGGCGGCGGCGAGCTTCGAGCTGAAAACGGGGCTGATTAATTTGATGCAGCAGGATCCCTTTCACGGGCATCCTCATGAAAACCCCAACCACCACATCGATACCTTCCTCGCAAAGTGTGACACTTTCAAGACGAAGGATGTGAGTGATGATGCTGTAAAGCTGCGGCTTTTCCCGTTCACTCTGAGGGATAAAGCCTCGTACTGTCTATGTGCCCATCCTCCCAACCATTTCACCGCATGGGAGAAGCTGGTACTCGCCTTCGTGGATAAGTTCTATCCACCCTTGAAGACAGTGTGGATCCGGGGAGCAATCTTGAACTTCAAACAGCTCCCACAAGAGTCGCTTTATAAGGCATGGGAGAGGTTCAAGGACCTCCAGCATCAATGTCCTCACCATGGGATCCAGCTTTGGGATTTGGTGCAGAGATTTTATAACAGGCTTCAGTTCATCACCAAGATGATTATAGATGCTGCGGCACAAGACGCCTTACTCGACAAGTCTCCCGAAGAAGCTATAGACTTGCTGGAGCATATGGCAGCTGATCACTC
This sequence comes from Scilla litardierei, assembly GCA_030789695.1. Lineage (NCBI taxonomy): Eukaryota > Viridiplantae > Streptophyta > Magnoliopsida > Asparagales > Asparagaceae > Scilla > Scilla litardierei. The sequence goes on from CM061142.1 coordinate 118,609,187, forward strand.
CATATTTTACACCCTTTTTCTGCATATTTGCATACCGTTTTGATCGCCCATATCACGCTTTTCACGATTATTCGACAATATTACGATACTTTTCACTATTTCTTGTTTTTGTCGTATTTCAGGAAATATGGAGCGATTTGGATCGATTGTGAGATCAAGAGGATTTGCACCCACTCCGGAGTGTCAACCATGGCCCTTTTGAGGGTTATTCTGCAATGGAAGAGGAGTGGAAGAAGAAAGAACGTCGTAGGAGCGACGGGGGAGCGAAAAGATGAAGATTGGGCATTTTCAGCATGCCACTCGGCCGAGTGAAGGAGTCACTCGGCCGAGCATTGAGACCCCGCTCGGCTGGCCAGATCAGACATGCAACAAAGATGTATCAGCGTGCACTCGGCCGAGCATCGCACGCCGACTCGGCCGAGTGCGGAGACTCCGTCCGCCCGAGTGGCACCCAGACGACGGCAAGCCAAAATGTCCAACTTACTGTAATCCGTCAGTCTACCCCAGAAGCCCGACTCGGCCAAGTGACGAAAGCCATCCGCCCGAGTACCAAATGCCCCTCGGCCGAGTGACATTTGCCGCTCGGCCGAGTGAAGCCGATGACATGCAGCGCCCAGATTTTCAGACAACCTCTCACTCTTTTGAAATCTGCTATTATTCCAGAGGTTAAAGTATTTTTCTCATATTTTTTATGGATAGTAGACTTCGTGACGGTTCCAACGCCACCAAGAACGCATCAATCGGAGGTCGGATGAAATCTGGGGAATTTCTGCAAGTCGATGCTGCAGTGCTGGAATTCGCATGTCAGTGTCACTCGGCCGGGTGACATTTCCACTCGGCCGAGTGCGGCCTGGGCCCAGATTTTAAGTTGCGGTTTGGGCTGTTTTTGGGCACGAATTTGAGGGGTTTTCTAGGGTTTCTTGCTAGGGTTTTGGGGGAGTATTTAAGGGGTTTGTAGCCACCATTAGAGGGGGCTCTCCACATGTTTTCTTAGAGTTATTTTTAGAGGTTAGGCCATGCCCTAGGCCCCCTCTTGGATCAAAAAGCTTGTATTTGGATTGGAATTCTTCATCAAAGCTAAGTATTTCTATTCTTATTATTTGAATCCTTGATTGGCTATCTTTTTACATGCAAGCAATTGTTTTTATTGATTCCTATATCATTGTTGCTATGCTTGAGTAGATTTGTTGTTCTAGGGTTTGGGGATGAGCCCTATGGATCTAATTTCATATTTGTGATGAATGAATTTCTAAATTGCTAGAATTGCTAGGAGGTTAGGTTGTGATTGATTTACTACGGATAGCTAGGGATTTCCATCGATTTGGGATTTGCAAGAGATTGGATTCTAATCGATGGGAAGGCCTAGATATTCGATTTAGGTTTACAATTGGGTTTCTCTAGATTTGGTTTGCAAGAGATTGGACCAAAGCTAGGATTTTTAATTGTAAATCTATACACATATTCGTTTGCAAGAGATTGGACGAATACGAACTATCACAACCTAGATCGTAACTCGAGTTTGCACGAGAGTGGGCTCGAGGGGCGATTGAACGATGATGTCGATCCTAATGCTAGTGGCTTAGGTTAGGGTTTGCAAGAGATTGGGCCCTAACCTAGGTTTGCTATAGACCGGCAATAGCGCGAGAGCGTGAGCTTGGTTCTCTATTCAGTTACGACTAGTTCACCTCAACGCAAGTCTAGTAATATCGAGATTCACTATTCCCAATGATGCATGACGATCCGTAGTGGGGATTCCCTAGCCCTAGACTCTTTTATTATATTATATTTGAATCGATATTTTAGCCAACTTCTTTATCACCGACACCGACATCCACCACCATTTTCATTACATCATACCATAGCCATCTCCACCAATAAAACATTCGTAGTCAAACCAACCTAGGATAGATTGGAGCCAACACCACCTCCTCGTGTTCGATACCCGCTCGCCACTTGACCGTGCGCTTGCGGTAAAACTACAACCGTCGCTCCGGGTGTGTATCCGGGGTGCGATCAAGTTTTTGGCGCCGTTGCCGGGGAGGTGTTTCCGTTGGTGCCAATTTGTCACAATTAGGTTGATTGGACTACGAAAAAAAAATATAAATAAATAAAAAGGAAATTTTCACCCCTGCCACCATTATTATCATTTCTATATTCTTTTGTGCCACTGATATCTTTTCTCCAGGTATTTATCTTTGTTGATCAGGTGCTATGGATTATACTACGTGGACCACAGATTTTGATCAGAGTGCTCAGATGGGAGAATACTATTATGATCAGAGTGCTCAGATGGGAGAATACTATTATGATCAGAGTGCTCAGATGGGAGAATACTATTTTGATCAGAGTGCTCAGATGGGCGAATACCTTTTTGAGGAAATGCACTGGCCCGAGCTTGATGAGAGACAAAGGATCTTTTTTGATGAGATGCATGCACACCAGGTTGAAGTGCAAGCCGGGCTTGAAAAGGGTAACCTTCTATTGGAACGGGTGAAGAGGCAACTTGAAATGAATATGCTCATGCTTAAGGTTGAAGGGATTTCCAAAGATATCAGTTCTGCTTCTTCATTTTATGGGCAAGAAGCATCGCCAGACTTACTACCAGAGCCAGAATGTGCCGTCGTCGATCCCACTTCCTACGATACATCTATTGCATATGAAGAGTGGATGGACGAAGAGGCAGTGAAGGAAGCAGAAACTGAGTCATATGCGCAGCCAGAGGAGGACGCATTTCAGAGATTATTGGAGGGTCTCTTGGAGTCAGTGAGGTTCACCGGTTCAGAGAGCATTACGGCAGGTGATGCATTTGAGCTACGATTTGCAGATTTTGTTATGAACCGTGTTTCAGCTGCAGGAACAATTGAGGAGGACATCTATGTCAGACTTGAGGGGGATAGACTATATTTTCGGATTTCTTGCGGGCATTCCCCTCCACATGATACATCCCCACAAGCTGACACACATGAGCAGCCAGCATCACCATCCCAGGGAGAGCCTACATTGATAGTTGATGAGAAGGCAAATGAGCACACTATCGAGCCAGAGCATGCTTTTGAGGAGGCCTTACACACAGAGCCAGAGCTTATCACCGAGGAGGTCATGCATCGGGACGAGGACATAGCCATTCATGAGGATCCCGAGCACTATCCTCCTCCATTAGAGCTTCCGCAGCCACCTCATCCTCCCACTGACGCAGAGGACTACCCCACAGAGCTTATGGCTCCCCTTCAGGGAGATCTCTTTACTCCCTCGCCCTTTATCTTTGATTTCCCTCCAGTGTATGACGTTTTTTATGATTCATCGTGCCTTTTGCAGGATTCATGTACATACGATCAAGAGGTACGATGGGACGTATATGTGGAGGAGAGCGAGGAGTTAGCACCCAGGGACACATATGAATATGATCAAGGGGTGCACTGGGATGAGTCCGACGATGATGAGGAGCATGTTGATGGGGTCCACACCTATGATCTAGATTTACCTGAGCAGCATAGAGAAGACACCGTGGAGACAGCTATCACGGCACGTGAGGATATTGGATTATTTCCAGGGAAGTATCGTCCACCACTATTTATTTCATATATTTCTATTGACGATCCTCTTTGGAATACTTTTATTATGAGGGTGAAATTTTTGCAGCGAACTGATGCATCCTATTCTTTGCAGGGTACAGGTGGAGTCCTTGTGGGAATGCTGGAGGATGCATTGCTGGAGTTCGTTGGAGTCCGTGGACATACGCGCCTGGCAGAGCCACGGAAAGAGCAGTTGGAGCAGTTGCCTGCACCGGCAAAGATACTGGATCCACCTTTTGCTATAGGTGATATCAATCCAGTAGTGTAGAAATTTTTATGCTTTAAATAAACGCGAATTCTCTCGACAGCGAGAGGACCGTATAGATTTGTTTGAATAAATATCACCTCATATGATGGCCACAATAATCATTTACACCCCAACCCGTTATATATATTAATTGCCTCTTAATATTTTGATGTGTCACATCCTTTTTGCTCACCACCACCGAGCATTTCTTTCAAGTGAAACCTCACTTTCTTATTCATTTGGCTTGATCACGCTTTGCAAAATCATGACATTCTTGATCGAGTCATTTGAATATGATTGTTTGGTATAAGCTTGGGCGAAAGCGCTCTCATGCATCATTGCATGTGCATGTAGTTGCATTAGGAGTTCATGTCATTCATTTCATCATTTTGCATTCACCCCCCTATTATTATCGTTGTTCCTCATATTCTTCCATTATGATCACATTGAGGACAATGTGAAGTTTTAGCTTGGGGGAGTGCATTTCCATGCCATTTAGATGTATTAGTTGCATTTTTACTTTATTTTAGTTTTTTTTAAAATTTTCAAAATTTTTGCATCATCTTTTTGATTTTTCCATCTTATTTTCCTTTTATGTGTGGTCATGCATCATGTTGTGTGCTTGTTTTTCTTTTCGTTCCTCTTTTATTTTTTATTTTTTCTTTATTTTCCTTTCTCTTCTTTTGCTAGATTTGTTCCTTATGATGATATATCTTGCTTTAGTAGCCATCACGATGCTTATTATTCCATGCCATGCTACTTAGAGTATTTCATAGTCTTGCTATTCACATATGCTTGCAAATCTATTTCTTTTGATGATTCCTCTACATGAATGCATGATATTAATTGAAACTGAATGTATGGATTAGTGTTTGGTATGCTTTTGTTGGAAATGCACCAAGATTTCACGCATCATTAGTATATCTGAAGCATCAGTTTTACTGTCTTATTCACCTTCTGTTGCATGCCTGATATGGTTGTAAACTTTACTGCTTGACTTCACTATTTATTGAAATGATTGAGAATATCCACGCTTACATATGAGTTTTAGTTGATGCATTATCTTATTGAACCGTCCGTGCACATCTTAGAGTGAACCGAGTGCTATATTACTTCCTTCTCCACATATATCTTTTTATTCTCTACATGTCACTTGAGTTCACCTCCTAAAGTTACTTATATCGCATCTATTTCCCAAAAATCCCTACAAAAGAAAAAGTTAGCTCCAAAAGTCCAAAAAGCCAAAAAGGAGCCAAAAGCCAAAAATACAAATCAAATTGCTCCTACAAAAATCCAAAAAGAAAAATGAGAAACAAAAAGTTCAAAAAGAAAAAAAAAAGAAAAAAATGTTTCTCTATCTCATTATTGGAGTCACAAAATACTTGGGAAAACCAAGGCAAAAATCCCATTTTCCACTATCATATTCCTTTAGATGTGATGCCTCAAGCTAAGCTTGGGGGGGGTGAACTCGTTTGACCATATGAGTGAGTACGACATTAGAGTGGAGAGGTGCACGAATGGGGAAGTTTGATAATGCTGAAACTTAGCAAAATACATTAGTTATGGAGATTTCTTATGAATCGATATAAATATGTGAATGCCATGACTCTTATTCTATTCTCTATTGCATGCTTGGTGTGTATCTTATATGCTTCATTTATAACTCTTGATTGAAAAGTGCATCGCCAACATTTGTATATTAAATCCTATGAAATGCGTGACGTGGATATGAATTGATTGTATGAATTCAGAGAATCCCTTTTGTTGTTCTTAAAAGCTTGCAAGTACCATGTTTATGTAAGATATGAAATCCTTATAGCATGTGATTTGTATTTTCCAAGTTATCTTGATGTGTAGCTTATGGCTTGAGATCCGAGAGAAGAATCTAGCGACCCCTTCCACCTCGTGTTCTTTCTTTTTCTTTCATTTCATTTCCCTTATTTTTCATCTCCCGAGTTCGTCTTTTTTGCTTATCTTCCTCGAGGACGAGTAAGAGGTAAGCTTGGGGGATTTTGATCACTCCATATTTTACACCCTTTTTCTGCATATTTGCATACCGTTTTGATCGCCCATATCACGCTTTTCACGATTATTCGACAATATTACGATACTTTTCACTATTTCTTGTTTTTGTCGTATTTCAGGAAATATGGAGCGATTTGGATCGATTGTGAGATCAAGAGGATTTGCACCCACTCCGGAGTGTCAACCATGGCCCTTTTGAGGGTTATTCTGCAATGGAAGAGGAGTGGAAGAAGAAAGAACGTCGTAGGAGCGACGGGGGAGCGAAAAGATGAAGATTGGGCATTTTCAGCATGCCACTCGGCCGAGTGAAGGAGTCACTCGGCCGAGCATTGAGACCCCGCTCGGCTGGCCAGATCAGACATGCAACAAAGATGTATCAGCGTGCACTCGGCCGAGCATCGCACGCCGACTCGGCCGAGTGCGGAGACTCCGTCCGCCCGAGTGGCACCCAGACGACGGCAAGCCAAAATGTCCAACTTACTGTAATCCGTCAGTCTACCCCAGAAGCCCGACTCGGCCAAGTGACGAAAGCCATCCGCCCGAGTACCAAATGCCCCTCGGCCGAGTGACATTTGCCGCTCGGCCGAGTGAAGCCGATGACACGCAGCGCCCAGATTTTCAGACAACCTCTCACTCTTTTGAAATCTGCTATTATTCCAGAGGTTAAAGTATTTTTCTCATATTTTTTATGGATAGTAGACTTCGTGACGGTTCCAACGCCACCAAGAACGCATCAATCGGAGGTCGGATGAAATCTGGGGAATTTCTGCAAGTCGATGCTGCAGTGCTGGAATTCGCATGTCAGTGTCACTCGGCCGGGTGACATTTCCACTCGGCCGAGTGCGGCCTGGGCCCAGATTTTAAGTTGCGGTTTGGGCTGTTTTTGGGCACGAATTTGAGGGGTTTTCTAGGGTTTCTTGCTAGGGTTTTGGGGGAGTATTTAAGGGGTTTGTAGCCACCATTAGAGGGGGCTCTCCACATGTTTTCTTAGAGTTATTTTTAGAGGTTAGGCCATGCCCTAGGCCCCCTCTTGGATCAAAAAGCTTGTATTTGGATTGGAATTCTTCATCAAAGCTAAGTATTTCTATTCTTATTATTTGAATCCTTGATTGGCTATCTTTTTACATGCAAGCAATTGTTTTTATTGATTCCTATATCATTGTTGCTATGCTTGAGTAGATTTGTTGTTCTAGGGTTTGGGGATGAGCCCTATGGATCTAATTTCATATTTGTGATGAATGAATTTCTAAATTGCTAGAATTGCTAGGAGGTTAGGTTGTGATTGATTTACTACGGATAGCTAGGGATTTCCATCGATTTGGGATTTGCAAGAGATTGGATTCTAATCGATGGGAAGGCCTAGATATTCGATTTAGGTTTACAATTGGGTTTCTCTAGATTTGGTTTGCAAGAGATTGGACCAAAGCTAGGATTTTTAATTGTAAATCTATACACATATTCGTTTGCAAGAGATTGGACGAATACGAACTATCACAACCTAGATCGTAACTCGAGTTTGCACGAGAGTGGGCTCGAGGGGCGATTGAACGATGATGTCGATCCTAATGCTAGTGGCTTAGGTTAGGGTTTGCAAGAGATTGGGCCCTAACCTAGGTTTGCTATAGACCGGCAATAGCGCGAGAGCGTGAGCTTGGTTCTCTATTCAGTTACGACTAGTTCACCTCAACGCAAGTCTAGTAATATCGAGATTCACTATTCCCAATGATGCATGACGATCCGTAGTGGGGATTCCCTAGCCCTAGACTCTTTTATTATATTATATTTGAATCGATATTTTAGCCAACTTCTTTATCACCGACACCGACATCCACCACCATTTTCATTACATCATACCATAGCCATCTCCACCAATAAAACATTCGTAGTCAAACCAACCTAGGATAGATTGGAGCCAACACCACCTCCTCGTGTTCGATACCCGCTCGCCACTTGACCGTGCGCTTGCGGTAAAACTACAACCGTCGCTCCGGGTGTGTATCCGGGGTGCGATCAAGTTTTTGGCGCCGTTGCCGGGGAGGTGTTTCCGTTGGTGCCAATTTGTCACAATTAGGTTGATTGGACAACGAAAAAAAAAAATATAAATAAATAAAAAGGAAATTTTCACCCCTGCCACCATTATTATCATTTCTATATTCTTTTGTGCCACTGATATCTTTTCTCCAGGTATTTATCTTTGTTGATCAGGTGCTATGGATTATACTACGTGGACCACAGATTTTGATCAGAGTGCTCAGATGGGAGAATACTATTATGATCAGAGTGCTCAGATGGGAGAATACTATTATGATCAGAGTGCTCAGATGGGAGAATACTATTTTGATCAGAGTGCTCAGATGGGCGAATACCTTTTTGAGGAAATGCACTGGCCCGAGCTTGATGAGAGACAAAGGATCTTTTTTGATGAGATGCATGCACACCAGGTTGAAGTGCAAGCCGGGCTTGAAAAGGGTAACCTTCTATTGGAACGGGTGAAGAGGCAACTTGAAATGAATATGCTCATGCTTAAGGTTGAAGGGATTTCCAAAGATATCAGTTCTGCTTCTTCATTTTATGGGCAAGAAGCATCGCCAGACTTACTACCAGAGCCAGAATGTGCCGTCGTCGATCCCACTTCCTACGATACATCTATTGCATATGAAGAGTGGATGGACGAAGAGGCAGTGAAGGAAGCAGAAACTGAGTCATATGCGCAGCCAGAGGAGGACGCATTTCAGAGATTATTGGAGGGTCTCTTGGAGTCAGTGAGGTTCACCGGTTCAGAGAGCATTACGGCAGGTGATGCATTTGAGCTACGATTTGCAGATTTTGTTATGAACCGTGTTTCAGCTGCAGGAACAATTGAGGAGGACATCTATGTCAGACTTGAGGGGGATAGACTATATTTTCGGATTTCTTGCGGGCATTCCCCTCCACATGATACATCCCCACAAGCTGACACACATGAGCAGCCAGCATCACCATCCCAGGGAGAGCCTACATTGATAGTTGATGAGAAGGCAAATGAGCACACTATCGAGCCAGAGCATGCTTTTGAGGAGGCCTTACACACAGAGCCAGAGCTTATCACCGAGGAGGTCATGCATCGGGACGAGGACATAGCCATTCATGAGGATCCCGAGCACTATCCTCCTCCATTAGAGCTTCCGCAGCCACCTCATCCTCCCACTGACGCAGAGGACTACCCCACAGAGCTTATGGCTCCCCTTCAGGGAGATCTCTTTACTCCCTCGCCCTTTATCTTTGATTTCCCTCCAGTGTATGACGTTTTTTATGATTCATCGTGCCTTTTGCAGGATTCATGTACATACGATCAAGAGGTACGATGGGACGTATATGTGGAGGAGAGCGAGGAGTTAGCACCCAGGGACACATATGAATATGATCAAGGGGTGCACTGGGATGAGTCCGACGATGATGAGGAGCATGTTGATGGGGTCCACACCTATGATCTAGATTTACCTGAGCAGCATAGAGAAGACACCGTGGAGACAGCTATCACGGCACGTGAGGATATTGGATTATTTCCAGGGAAGTATCGTCCACCACTATTTATTTCATATATTTCTATTGACGATCCTCTTTGGAATACTTTTATTATGAGGGTGAAATTTTTGCAGCGAACTGATGCATCCTATTCTTTGCAGGGTACAGGTGGAGTCCTTGTGGGAATGCTGGAGGATGCATTGCTGGAGTTCGTTGGAGTCCGTGGACATACGCGCCTGGCAGAGCCACGGAAAGAGCAGTTGGAGCAGTTGCCTGCACCGGCAAAGATACTGGATCCACCTTTTGCTATATGTGATATCAATCCAGTAGTGTAGAAATTTTTATGATTTAAATAAACGCGAATTCTCTCGACAGCGAGAGGACCGTATAGATTTGTTTGAATAAATATCACCTCATATGATGGCCACAATAATCATTTACACCCCAACCCGTTATATATATTAATTGCCTCTTAATATTTTGATGTGTCACATCCTTTTTGCTCACCACCACCGAGCATTTCTTTCAAGTGAAACCTCACTTTCTTATTCATTTGGCTTGATCACGCTTTGCAAAATCATGACATTCTTGATCGAGTCATTTGAATATGATTGTTTGGTATAAGCTTGGGCGAAAGCGCTCTCATGCATCATTGCATGTGCATGTAGTTGCATTAGGAGTTCATGTCATTCATTTCATCATTTTGCATTCACCCCCCTATTATTATCGTTGTTCCTCATATTCTTCCATTATGATCACATTGAGGACAATGTGAAGTTTAAGCTTGGGGGAGTGCATTTCCATGCCATTTAGATGTATTAGTTGCATTTTT
>CM061142.1:118619866-118669864 GCA_030789695.1 Scilla litardierei
CAGCATCATAATCACGCAGTTCTTCCCTCTAGTGACACGACCCATAACGGTATTTAGCTTTCCGTTGAACCGCCGCAATGCAAAACAACGGTTGTTTCTTCGTGAAACCGCGGCCTCGTTCCCCTATCGCTGCAGATGAAATCTGTTGGAGCGTGCTGAACATGACCAATGCCACGACGTTTATCAGTAAAGGAGCTGCGGTCATATTCCCATGGTTTCAAAAAGAAAGAAGATGGGGCAACTTTGAACGTGAGGAGTAGAGTGAGAGTCGATGTAGATGGGGAGAAAGCACAGTTGCTATGGGGGCTATCGGAAAAGTACGTGCAACTGTAATTAAACCAACTCTCACAATTCTATGGGCTACATGTATCCTTGTTTGTTTGTCACGGGCAACCCATAAAATATGAGTGAGAGTAGATGTTGTATTTTTTGGGTCCACGGGAAAAATACGTACTTATTTGTGCATCGTAAATCATAACTAAGAAAGGCTGGGCTAGGCTACATGCATGCAATGTAGGTGGTGTCCAAAATAACTCTATACGAGGTTTCAGTTTGTGAGGAAAACCAGAGCTGGCCCATAGATTTGAAGGTCGACAGAGAACAAATGGAACCCGTGTTAAAAAGTGTATCCCTTGTTCTTGGGCCAAATCCTCTGGCCTAATTTCATTCACTGTAACAAGGTTTGGCATGGCGGGCAAAATGCACGTAAAATACAGATAAATTTTTTGATTTTCTAAAGCTTCAAGGTGTAATTTGATTTGCAAAATCATACATGTTAAAATTATATATTATGATTTATAAATCAATGTGTGTTTAAAAGAGAGAATTAGTTAATAATAGGTATCAGAAGAAGCCAGATATGTCTTCATATTCCCTATCCTGATAGACTCTCATTATCCGGAAGAAAGATAAAGTAATTACCACACATGTCCTACTCTTTTTTTTCCTGCCAGTAAGAGGATGTCACATTGTGCATTTAAGGAAGAAAAAACAATCCTTAGATCCCATCTAATGCTAATTATTTCCATATATATATATATGCGAATAATGGGTATCATATGGCATATGAGACTATGCCTCATATACCATGACACAAAAGTGTGGGCGGGTACAATAAGTACAAGCCCATGTGGGGCTTGTACTTCCCCATTTTTGTGTCTTAATATATGAGGCATAGCCTCATATGCCATATGATACCCATATTATTCTGTATGTATATGTATATTGCATATACATATATATACATATCAATTCTATAAAATAGCGATGTTATCAAGAGAAATTGGATAAAATAAATTGGACAAGAGAATTTGGATAAGAGAATTTGGCCAATAGTATATACATCTATTCTATAAAATAGGAATGTTATCAAGAGAAATTGGATAAGAGAAATTGGACAAGAGAAATTGGATAAGAGAATTTGGACTAGAGTATATACATACACATATACATATACATTTATACATATACATACATCTATTCTATAAATTAGGACAGTTTTGCGCAACGTTTTTGAAATCGATGAATGGAGCCTCAAACAGTATCGGTTCGACCTGAAAATTTGTGGAGAGCTTCCTAACAAGTATATCTACCAACTGCAAAAAAAATTTCAAAAAAAATCTCTACGGACCCCAGATCGCTGACAGCGCTAGAAAAATTTCCAGCGCTGTCAATATGTCTCCATTAATCTTTATATATATATATATACACACACACACACACACATATATATACATGAGAATAATGGGTATCATATGACATGGAAATCATCTCCTCATATACAAGACACAAAAAGTGGGGTGGTACAAGTCCACATGGGCTTGTACTTGTTGTACCACCACACCTTTTGTGTTTTGGTATATGAGGAGATGCCTCCATTGTCATCTGATAGCCATTATTTTCTATATACACATACATACATAAATACATACATAAATACATACACATATACATATACACACATACATACATACATACATTTACATTTACATATACATACATATACATACATACATACATATATACATAGTAATACATACATACATACATTTACATTTACATATACATACATATACATACATACATACATATATACATAGTCATACATACATACATGCATACATTTACATATATTATGGGTTCTTCCCTCGGTATGTGTGCGAGCCTCTAGGGCGATCCCCAGGCGCATCATGTCGGATCTTCGGCGCCAATCCAGCACCCCTCCGTCATCTCTCTGTCGTCTCGCTCCCTCTCTGCGCCTGATTTACCTCATCCCCCTACCCGAGTTCTCTTCCCCCTTCTGTATGGCCACCTCCAGCTTGGGGCCGCCCCTTGCATCATCTGCTCTGGGCACTGCTGGTGCTTCCTTGCTGTCGGCTGATGTGTCCATATTTTATACTATTTTCATATCAATATTCCATTGCATCTCATTCCATTTTCGTATCCAAATCCCTCATTTTACTACGATATTGCATTTCTGACGATACTTTCGAGTTTCGTAGTGTTTTGTGAGTTTTCAGGGATTTTGGAGCGATTTGGGATCCCACTTGGGTATGTACACATCCGGCACGCTCGTGAGCTCATTGGCGAGGCTCTGGAGGAGTTCGCCACACTTCTGGAGACATTGGAGGAGAAGAGAGAGAGAGCAGAGGGAGAGAAACAGCCCCAGGAGCCCTCTGCAGAATTTCCCAGAAAATGCTCGGTCCGAGCAGCTCAGCTGCTCGACCGAGCAGCCTTAATTTGAGAAGAGCAGCAGATACGGGTTGGCTCGGACCGAGCAGTTCAGCTGCTCGGTCAAGCAGCCTCAATTTCCGCACCCAGCGACGCGGCCTGATCAGCTGAACGAGTCGACCCCTACTCGGACCGAGCAGAGCTTACTCGGTCCGGGTAGTCAGAGCGGCAAATTTGAATCCTCCCTATTTTCTGTAGTGCTCGGTCGAGCAGCTCATCTGCTCGGTCCGAGCCACCGAACGAGCTACCTATTGCTCGACCGAGTCACCTACTCGGTCGGCAGTTCCAGGGTCATTTTTGGAACGTTTTCAGAGGCTGCGTTGTGCTCGATCTAGGGAGCAACTGAAGCTGGGAGCTGTGTGTGCGATGAATGGCGAACTTTCATGAGGAATTTTCGAATAGTTTTTTGACACAGAGCTCAGGCGATTGTTGTAGGGATTTTATGGAGATTAATTTTTGTAAGCAAACTCTGGATCGAGATTGAGAGATTATTATTTTCATTTTGGATTACTCTTGCGTATTGGAACCTTGGAATTTCTCGGATCTATAAAACTGCAATTTCTATCAATTCTCCGCTGTAAGTCTTTTATTCATATTTCTCTGATTATTATAATGTTTTCGTATCTGAGAACGATGTTTTTGTCTGTTACTATTGCGATGTGTGATCGCGCCCGGGCGTACACCCTAAAGAGCGACCGTGTAGTTTTACCGCAAGCGCACGGTGTAGCGGCGAGCGGGTATCGAACACAGGGAGGACGTATGATAGTGCCTTCTCCGAACAACCTGGCTATAGGGACAGAAAAGTAGGAAATTGCCTTTCGGCGATGTTGTCACAATCGTCAAACAATGTAAAGAGATATAAAATCAAATAAAGACGTCTAGGGAATATGGAATCCCCGCTACTCACTGTATCTCGTCATTGTGATTCATCGGTTTCACAATTGCTAGGGTAGAATGTCGGATGAACTAGTTGCAACTGAATGTAAAACCTAGCTCACGCTCTCGCGCTGTTGCCGGTCTATAGCAAACCTAGGCTTGGGTCCAATCTCTTGCAAACCCTAGCCTAGGCAAGCTAGCATTAGGATCAACGTCATCGTTCAATCGCATCCCGAGCCCACTCTCGTGCAAACTCGGGCTGTGACCTAGGTTGGGATATTTCCTACCCGTCCAATCTCTTGCAAACGGGTATCGGTATAGAATTGCAACCGAGAATCCTATTATCGGTCCAATCTCTTGCAAACCGGTACTACGAAAACTCAATTTCAACCCAATTCGGATTTCTAGGGTTTCCTATCGAATTGGGATCCAATCTCTTGCAAATCCCAATCGATATGAACACCTAGCTATCCGTGTTATATCAATCCCAAACTAACCCTAATAAATTCTAGCAATAGTTCTACCAAATAGTCACAAATCGGAAATTGGGCTCGTAGGGTTCATCCCCACGCCCTAAGACGTTAAAACTACTCACAAATCATATTGCTAATGGAAGAATAATCAATAGAAACAGCAATGGAATTCATAGCAATATTCAAAATAGCAATAAAAATAGGATTTTTAGTAGAGAGGGAGACAAACCAATGTAGCTTTCCAAGAATCCAACAAAATAGCCCTTTTCTCTCCTCTCCAATCACAAGAATTAAACTCTAAAAAATCTAATCTAAAAAGGCTGCCAAAAGCAATAGAAAAAGCCCCCTAAACTAGGTTAGAATCTGGGGTTAAATACCCCCCAAAACTGCCCAAAAATTCGTGACCAAACTGCCCCTGCGTAGCTCCAAAATCGTGATTTCCGCTACAGGCAGCGCTGCTCACTCGGCAGAGTGTCAAATGTCGCTCGGCCGAGTGAGAAACCCTGACGGATTCCAGTAACTCTGGGGTCTTGGGGGTCATCACATCGGGCGTCACTCGGCCGAGTGAGTTGTCGTCAATCGGCCGATGGGCTTATCTTCACTCGGGCGGACGACAATTGCCACTCGGCCGAGTCGGGCTTCTGATGCTCAGACTGACGAAAAACAGTAACTTCGATGTTTTTGATGTGCATCGTCTGGGCGTCACTCGGGCGGACGGGATACGTCACTCGGCCGAGTCAGCTTCTGATGCTCGGCCGAGTGCACGCTGATATGCTGCTAGGATCGTGTCCGATCTGCCCGACCGAGCGGGGTCTCGTTGGTCGGCCAGTGACTCCTTCACTCGGCCGAGTGAGACACTGAAGATGCCCAAATTGCGTATTTTTGCCTCCTCGTCGCTCCTACGACGTTCTTTCTTCTTCCGCTCCTCTCCAATCTCAAAATACCCCTCAGGGAAGTCGTCGGTGACACTCCGGAGTGGGTGTATCTCGGAATCACCCCAAATCGCTCCAAATCTCCTGAAATACGACAAAAACAACAAATCGTGAAAAGTATCGCAATGTTGTCGATAAATCGTGAAAAACGTGATTTGAGCGCTTCAAATGGCATACAAACATGCGGGAAAAAGGTGTAAAATATAGAGTGATCAAAATCCCCCAGGCTTACCTCTTACTCGTCCTCGAGGAAGATAAGTAAAAGGCGAACCCGGTGGATTTAGAAAATGAAAACGATGGAAAAACGGAAAACGAAAAAAAGAAAGAAGAAAGCGAAGAGGGAAGCTGCTAGATCATTTTTCTCAGGACGTGGGTTTTACTTACTCATATAGCATGCATCGAATGCAAAACACATGTCAATGATTTTTATTTCGATATCATAGTATAATGGTGCAAATAGAGATAGAAAACCCAAGAATATCGATATAGCATGAAAAATGTAATAATTCTAAGATTAACATCGTCTGAATCATTTAAAGCGGTATACAATATCACAGATCACACACTTTTCAATTGAATGCTTTCTATGAGGAGTATAGAGGATATCACACAATAGAGTAGGAAGAATAGAAAAGCGTGGATTTCATGAAGTGAATGCTAGGCGTAGATTTCTGGATTTCGTGAAGCTAAAACAATCTCACCGAGTATAGAATATTACTTAGCCTAGGTTGTCATGCACCGTCAGGTAGTCACTCTCTCACACATCATTTGATTCTCTCCCCCAAGCTTATCCATAAGCGTGGTGGCATATACAAAACTATACTTACATTTCCCATCTCTATTGATGCTCCAAAAGTAAAAGAAAATAAAATAAAAACAAAAAGAGGGAAGAAAGAGAGAAGGGGTATGAGATGTGATCGTTTTGAGCTTCCTTTCCCTTTTCTTTTCTTCTTTTTTTTTCTTTCTCTTTTTTTTCAAATCTTTTTCTTTTCTCTCTCTCTCCTTTTTTTTATAGCAATAATACACAAATGATCCCAAATCAAAAGAGAGAGAAGGATATACAAGAATTTTCTTTTTTCTTTTTGGTTTTGGGAAATTTGGAGCTAGGAATTTAGTAACGGGGGAAATGCCAAATACTAGAATCGCTAAGGGGAGATTCACCAATGATTTTAAAATAGAGAATTAATGTTCAAGATATGTGGAGAAAGAAATAAATATGTCTCTCAGTTCACTCTATAAGACGTGCATGACAACTTCAGCAGGGTAATCTAATCTACTCGGTTTCGATCTCAAAAAAGCAAACTAATCCAGATTTATCATAGCTAACATCATTCAATCATCCTGAAGTGAAGTGTACAAGTCATGCAAATAGAAGTGATATAGGAAAAGAAAACGGTACTCCAGATATAAGCATTCAATGCGTGAATCTTGGTGTGTTTTCTACGATAGCATACATATGAATATTCAGACTCAGCTAATAATAGAATTTCATCCATTTTCATACGAAAAAAGTGTGGGTTACTATCTCTAAATGCGAGGCAGATAATAGCATATGATATCAGAAATAAAAGCTAAGACATGACAAATATAGCATGCATATAGAGAAGGCTAACTCCACGTCATCATCATCACAGAAAAGTCATCTCTAGCATGAGATGAAAGAAATAAAGATAAAAAGGGAAAATAAAACTATTTACAATGCGGCACACGAAGAAAATAATAAAAACGTGATGCATGGTAAAAAAGAAAAAGTGATGATAATGAGTGCAAATGCGAAAATGGCGTGGAAAAAAGAAAAAAAACTAAAAACAAAGGTGGTAAATCAAAAAGCGTGAGAACTCACTCCCCCAAGCTAAAGTGCACAGTGTCCTCAATGTGCGAAGTGTGGCACACCGAGAGACGTGTAATGGGAGGGGGTGTAGATGCATGCATGATAAAGAGAAATAAAAAGAACAAAATGAAAAATATGATGTGAATGTGATGCATGCATGGACAAGAGTGATCCAGATATGTGTGTGTCACCAAAAATACTCTCCCTCGCTCCCGAAAAAAGGATATAGAATGATATGATCAAAATATGGACAAAATTAGTGATGGGAGGGGTGTGGTCAAAAATATCAGCAGGACCAAGCAAAGAATGGGCAGCATAACGACAAAAAATCGGAGGCATCAAGGGTGTGCCTAAGCTGGTGGTGCTGCGCCATCTCCGTCCTGAGGCGGAGGTGGGTGTGGTGGTGGTGGTGGACGTGGAACGGTCTGCTGGGCAGGTGGTGGTCGTGGCAATCGCTCGAGAATCTGGGTCAAGCAATAGTGAATACTAGGAAGTAGCTCGAGGCGGTGCTGCATGGCGGTGACTGTGGAAGACAAAGCCCTAAAATCGCCCCGGAGTCCACTCAACCCCCCCTCAAGAGCGCGAACACTCTGAACTAAGGTGTCAGGGGGTGGTGGAGCGGAGGGACGGACAGGTCTAGGCTGAGCTGGTCGGGGCTGTCTAATACAGGCGGTGTAGGTGATCGGGACAGCAGGCATGGGTGGTACAGGTGCTGTGCTCACTAGTGGATGTCCAGCCTCAGGGCGAGGCTGGGACGCAGGCTGGTGTGAGGTGGAAGCAGCAGCAGAGGGAGTGGAAGGCAAAATCGGTGACGAGGCGACAAGAGAGGTCAGTGACACAGACGTGGGGACAGACGTCATGACACTCTCAGATAGAACGGCTACGGTGGAGACAGAAGTGTCAACCGCTGGGGAGGCAGTGTGGGGTCCAAAAGGTGAAATCCTAGCGGAGATCATACTGGCCATGGTCTCCACGACAACAGCGAAAGAAGGCTCTCCGCTCTCAACAAAAGTAGGTGGGCGCTCGGGAAGCAGAGAAGTGAGTGGCTCAATCGACAAGGGCACAACAGTGGTGGTGGTAGTGGTAGACGTGGTGGGCGTGGGCTCAGCAAGTGTGCTCCCGACACTGGTAGAAGTGGGGACAGAAGTGTCGGGAGCGACAGAAAGTGCAGGCTCAGGCTGAGCGGGGTGAGGTGGTGTAGGCGGAGGAGAGTCCTCCATCTCGTGGGAGGGGCCGGGCTCATCCGGCCGCTTCCGCTTGGCGGAAGCTCTCCTAGACCATGGCCGTGTCCGGGGCAGCATGTGGGCCCCGGGTGCTCACCAAAAATAGAAAAAACACGGCGTGTGAAAATAAGTGGATGCGTGCGAAGACGCCACCTCCACGAAGCCAAAAACGCTCTTGGGAAGCTCCCCTAGGCTCCCCTAAGCTCCCCAATATAGCCTGCACATCAAACGAAGATATCAGCGCGTAATATTCAAAATGTATGGGGGTTAGGGGTATAATAGATAAGTATTGAAGTTAATTTGGTTTAGGGGTTCGTTAAGCACATGGATTGTCAAAAAATACAAGAAATATGAGAAAATAGGGCGAAATGGGGTTACCAGAGCTCGACCGGCGACAAGGACGTCGCCGGCGACTCGGGCGGAGGGGCGGCGGCGTCGGCCGGTGGTGGTCGCCCGAGCACGGCGGCGGCGAGGCTGATTCGAGCGAGTCGCGGGGTGAAGCGGCCAAGGAATACCAAAAGTCGCAGCGAGTCGGGCGATTTGGGATTTTTCTTGTTTCGAAAAACGCGCCGACCCGCTGCCCTTTATATAGGAAAAATTACGACTCGGCCGAGCGACTAAGTCGCTCGGCCGAGTGAACGTAACGTGAATATTTTTTTGAAAATTCCTCCCCGCTTACGACTCGGCCGAGTGGCTTTGCCACCCTCGGCCGAGTGGAAAAAATCCATTCGGCCGAGTGGCACCAGCTACTCGGCAATTCTTGCCCTAGGAGCGTATCAATTTCACTCGGCCGAGTGAAGATATATACTCGGCCGAGTGTCAATTATACTGAAATCAAGAAAAGAAACAGAGAGTTGGGTACAACAGACTTTCCTCGTTGGTGCGCCGCTCGGGCGGACGAACTTATGTGCTCGGCCGAGTGGCTAGTGTACTCGGCCGAGTGACCCCTGTTTTCTGCTGTTTGGCTCCGTTTAGGCTCTAATCTCTGTTTTTCTTCCTCTAGTTGATTTCTTCCTCCTTCTAAGCATCGAGCGCATTCCTGGAGCGCTCTTTGCCGCCTCGTTCATCCTCCTAATTATAGATATCCCTTTCTCCTCTCCTGTCAAAGAAAAATAGGACCCGTTATCACGAATTTTTCAGGCAAACGACTTAAAACACTAATAATTTCTAAAACAAAAATAAAGAACAAAGTAAAAATAAAGCGATAACCGTCGGGTTGCCTCCCGACAAGCGCTCGTTTAAGGTCTTGAGCTCGACCCCCTTGGATTTTCAATTTAATGCGGGATATTGGGTGCATATGAGATGCACTCGTCGAATTTATTGGGAAGAACGCTCGGATTTGGATGTTGTGGCGGCGTGTTCTTCCTCAGTGCTCCTTCGTCTCGGGTAGTGTTGGGAGGTGGCTCCCCCAAGCTAGTGCTTGCTCCGGGCTTTGGCTTCACCGGTGACACCGATTTTTGTATCGGTGGAGCTTTCTTCGGAGTCCTCATCTTTGAGAGCTTGCAGAGCTCTCGTATTCTTGCGACATCAGCGTCGCCTTCATTAATTTCCATGGAGAGATCGGGGGAGTGCTTCGTCTTTTCTTCTTGGCCCAAGTCCGGGCCTTCTTCAAAGTCATCCTCGAATATTGCGCCGATGGAATGGGGGATCGCCTCCTCAATGACCTCGTCAAGGAGGTCCATATAGTCGAGCTCCTCATGATAAGGCATGTGTTTCATTGCCTTGGGTATATGAAGCTCCACTTCGATGTTGCTGACGTTCAATGTTAGAGTCCCTTCACGTACGTCGACAATGACACCGGCGGTGGCGAGGAATGGGCGTCCAAGTATTAGCGACGTATTGCCCTCCTCCTTGACATCCATGACCACAAAGTCGCATGGCAAACATATGCCTCCTGGGACTTGTAACGGGATGTCCTCTGCGATCCCTACCGGCCTTGTGATCCGACCATCTGCTAGTTGTATCCGCATGTCGGTAGGCTTCAAATCTGTGCCGGTGTTCAGTCTTCGGAACATAGAGAGAGGCATGAGGCTAACACTAGCCCCTAAGTCCACTAACGCCTTTTGTAGAGGGACGCCGCCTAAGGTGCAAGGAATTCGGAAACTCCCCGGATCTTTGAATTTGGCGGGCTCCTTCTCTTTCCTTGTGAACCAAGTCCCCTCCTCAGCGAGCATGATTTTCTCCTTCCTCTTTCTTCCCGTAATCAAATCCTTTAAGAACTTGGCGTATGTTGGGATCTCCACGATAGCGTCGAGGAAGGGGATATTAAGGCTTACCCCTCTCAAATACTCGAGAAACTTGGCTAGCCGTTTCTCCATCTTTGCTCTAGCTAGCCTCTGAGGGAATGTGATCGGTGGCATAAAACGGCGCTCCTCAATCTGCTGCTCGGCTCTGGACTTTACTTCCCCTTGCAGCTCTTTCTCTCTCTCAACTTCAATGACCGGCTCGCTTGGCTCTACAATCTCCCCCATGGGCTCCTTGGTAGGAATCATGACGGGAGTGGTATCCTTCCCGCCTCTCGTAGTAACCACAACCACGGCGTTGATGTGGCCGGTGTTGCCATGTGGATTTTGCTCGGGTTGAGCCGGCAACTGTTGACTGTTTCTATTGAGCAACGCAAGTTGCTCCGTAATTTGTCCAACGACAGTTGTAAGAGAGTCTTGGCCCGCCTTTAAGGAAGCATTGATCTTCTTCTGCTCGACCATAAACTCCTCCACCTTAGCTTCAAATTCAGATCGTTGTTGAGCTTGTGGAGGGTTTGGATTTCTCCACCCTTGATTGTATCCGGGCGGCCTATAGGGTCCCACTTGTTGCCTTAGTGGGAGATTTTGTTGCGGTGGCCCCCTTGGTGGATAATGTTGTTGTTGTTGTTGTTGTTGTGGTTGAGCTTGATGAGGTAGTTATTGCGGGGGGTTCAATGCTCCATCATTGTTGGCATAGGAGAAACCGGGATGGTTTCTAGTGGCCGGATTGGCCCAATATCCTTGGTTCCCCGCGGCGTATTGAACTTGCTCCAAAGATCCCTCTCATTGTTCTCCTCCCAAATACATAGCTTGGGATTGGTCTTGCCAATCGCACATTTGACTCGTTGGTGTGGATGTGGAAGGGGCTCCTTGGGGCTCCGTAATATATTTCTCCAGTCTCTCCACCACCTTGTGGAGAGAATCAAACTTGTTGGCAAGCTCTGCCACGGCCTTGGCCTCATAGATGCTAGATGGCTTCAAGGAGGACGAAGATTGTCCTCGCTCGTCGTCCCACTACTGATTGTTCGAGGCCATCTCCTCAAGTAAGGCCGTAGCTTCGTCGGGAGTCTTCGATAGGATGGCCCCATTTGCCGTGGCATCAATAATCTGCTTGGTCCCCGGTTGGAGACCATTGTAGAAGCTATGGACGAGCTCCCAATCTTCAATGCTATGGTGGGGGTACTGATGTTGCAGGTCTTTGAAGCGCTCCCATGCCTCGTAGAGTGTCTCTTGAGGTCCTTGCTTGAAGGACATGAGAGCACTCCTAATCTTTACCGTCTTGGAGGGCGGATAGAACTTGTCGATAAACGCGCTCGCCAACTCATCCCATGTGGTGAAGACTCCTTCGGCTTGCGTCCTCAACCAATAAAGAGCTTTATCCTTTAGTGTGAAGGGGAAGAGGCGCAGTTTGATGGCATCTAGGGTGACGCCCGGCATCTGGAAGGTGGCGCACTTTGATAGGAAGAGCTGGATGTGGTAGTGGGGATTTTCATGGGGATTCCCATGAAAAGGATCTTGTTGTATAAGGACCACCAATCCGGTCTTCAACTCAAAATTCTTGTCGGTCGCCAACTCCGGCATGGCTATGGACGAGGTCGTGGAGGAAGTCTTAGGCCGGAGCCTATCTCGAATGGAAATAATCCTCGCCATTCTTGTCGCTAACTCTTCAGGCGTCTCCCGAACGTTCATAAACCTCCCTTCCGTATCGGGTCTCCTCTCCGCTCTGATTCTCCGCAATGTACGCTCGATCTCAGGATCAAACAATATATCTACAGGGTCCGCTGTGGATCTCGTGTACATGCACGGGAAAACAAAGTTTCAAAGAAGTGATTAGCACAATGGAAGGGTTATATAAAAAAAATGAAGAAATAAAACAAAAAGAAAGAAATAGCTAGGGTGATAGGATCAAACACAATCGCCTCCCCGGCAATGGCGCCAAAAACTTGATCGCGCCCGGGCGTACACCCTAAAGAGCGATCGTGTAGTTTTACCACAAGCGCACGGTGTAGCGGCGAGCGGGTATCGAACACAGGGAGGACGTATGATAGTGCCTTCTCCGAACAACCTGGCTATAGGGACAGAAAAGTAGGAAATTGCCTTTCGGCGATGTTGTCACAATCGTCAAACAATGTAAAGAGATATAAAATCAAATAAAGACGCCTAGGGAATAGGGAATCCCCGCTACTCACCGTATCTCGTCATTGTGATTCATCGGTTTCACAATTGCTAGGGTAGAATGTCGGATGAACTAGTTGCAACTGAATGTAAAACCTAGCTCACGTTCTCGCGCTGTTGCCGGTCTATAGCAAACCTAGGCTTGGTTCCAATCTCTTGCAAACCCTAGCCTAGGCAAGCTAGCATTAGGATCAACGTCATCGTTCAATCGCATCCCGAGCCCACTCTCGTGCAAACTCGGGCTACGACCTAGGTTGGGATAGTTCCTACCCGTCCAATCTCTTGCAAACGGGTATCGGTATAGAATTGCAACCGAGAATCCTATTATCGGTCCAATCTCTTGCAAACCGGTACTACGAAAACTCAATTTCAACCCAATTCAGATTTCTAGGGTTTCCTATCGAATTGGGATCCAATCTCTTGCAAATCCCAATCGATATGAACACCTAGCTATCCGTGTTATATCAATCCCAAACTAACCCTAATCAATTCTAGCAATAGTTCTACCAAATCGTCACAAATCGGAAATTGGGCTCGTAGGGTTCATCCCCACGCCCTAAGACGTTAAAACTACTCACAAATCATATTGCTAATGGAAGAATAATCAATAGAAACAGCAATGGAATTCATAACAATATTTAAAATAGCAATAAAAATAGGATTTTTAATAGAGAGGTAGAAAAACCAATGTAGCTTTCCAAGAATCCAACAAAATAGCCCTTTTCTCTCCTCTCCAATCACAAGAATTAAAATCTAAAAAATCTAATCTAAAAAGGCTGCCAAAAGCAATAGAAAAAGCCCCCTAAACTAGGTTAGAATCTGGGGTTAAATACCCCCCAAAACTGCCCAACAATTCGTGACCAAACTGCCCCTACGTAGCTCCAAAATCGTGATTTCCGCTACAGACAGCGCTGCTCACTCGGCCGAGTGTCAAATGTCGCTCGGTCGAGTGAGAAACCCTGACGGATTCCAGTAACTCTGGGGTCTTGGGGGTCGTCACATCGGGCGTCACTCGGCCGAGTGAGTTGTCGTCACTCGGCCGATGGGCTTATCTTCACTCGGGCGGACGGTAATTGCCACTCAGTCGAGTCGGGCTTCTGATGCTCAGACTGACGAAAAACATTAACTTCGATGTTTTTGATGGGCGTCGTCTGGGCGCCACTCGGGCGGACGTGATACGTCACTCGGCCGAGTCAGCTTCTGATGCTCGGCCGAGTGCACGCTGATATGCTGCTAGGAGCGTGTCCGATCTGGCCGGCCGAGCGGGGTCTCGTTGGTCGGCCGAGTGACTCCTTCACTCGGCCGAGTGAGACACTGAAGATGCCCAAATTGCGTATTTTTTCCTCCTCGTCGCTCCTACGACGTTCTTTCTTCTTCCGCTCCTCTCCAATCTCAAAATACCCCTCAGGGAAGTCGTCGGTGACACTCCGGAGTGGGTGTATCTCGGAATCACCCCAAATCGCTCCAAATCTCCTGAAATACGACAAAAACAACAAATCGTGAAAAGTATCGCAATGTTGTCGATAAATCGTGAAAAACGTGACTTGAGCGATTCAAATGGCATACAAACATGCGGGAAAAAAGTGTAAAATATAGAGTGATCAATGTGTGAGTAGATTTATTCTAGGGCTAATGGCTTAGCCCTAGGATCCTAGGGGAAGATGTAGATCTGGATCCCTACGTTGAATTAGGGATTTATGGTTGTATTTTGGTAGATCCTACCGAATTCATAGATAACCCGTACTGAGATCATGCACACGGTCTATGGAATTGATGTGCTTAAGGGGTATCTTGGGATTCGAATAGGGAAATCGAAGGATCCAACCAAGGCACGTGACCATGCCCGGCTCGCGCCTTGAGGGGATCCATCGACGAACTATACTGCTACGTTGACGGCTACCACCATTGCGTCAACGAGAGCCACCGAATTACCCCGCAATTCTAACCCACGAGAGTGGTACGAATTGGGGGATTACCTAGTCCTAATGCAATGTAAGGATCATATCCCAACATCGACCCCCAATGATCCTAGTGGTGATCCCTAAAGCCCTAGTCCCTTTTATTAATATTATTACAACAACAACACCTAAACCAAATCTTTTACCCCGATAACTATCTTACTTCAAAAATTAGAAATAAACTGAGAACCCATTGACACTATCACCGTCCCTGTGGGATTCGATACTTTTTATACTATAACTTGACACCGGTCGCTTGTGGATTGAGCCCAAAATTGTAGCCTAGGGGCAATACCACGCCTGGCGATCGTGACATTGCCAGGTGGAGCCTAGGTGTAGGTTACGGGTGCATCATCGACGAACAACAAAGCTGGAACGGTCCTCCCTCCTGGTGGTGGGGATGCTGATCAGCTTGGTCTGATGTAAATCGACGTCGTCCTGTCACCGACTCCATCTTGGGTCCTCTTGGCCCTCGGGCTGATGGTGGTAGCCATCCAGGGCGTGGCAACGGTAGATCCTCTGGGCGGGGGAGAGACTGCGGTCGCTCCCATACGTTGGTCCCCACTGTGGGAGTCAGTTCTCACCCCTTACTGCTGGTGGTTCTCGTGCCCACCGCGTGTTTGATAAATTGCCTGAGTCGACGCCCCCCTCTATCCCTCGTTCATTGTACATCTCCTCCACCTCCTTCAGCGCTATCTGCACCCACAGCGTTCCAGTGACCCCGAGCTTCAGCCTTGAATTCTCCCCCTTCTCTGGTTGGGGATGTGATCGTCGTCGACATCCTCCCTTCCGACATTTCTCAAGCATCGGGGTGATTGGTACATACTCTCGTCAATTACTTCGTAGGTCCTCGCCCATACTATGACAACCTCAAGGCTTGGATGGCACAAACGTGGAAGACCAAAGCTGAGGTCCAACTCCATTCCAAGGAGAATGGATTCTTCTTCTTCAAGTTTGACTCAGAAGCCGATTGCGACGAGGTGCTTCATGGTGGCTGATCACTCCATATTTTACACCTTTTTTCTGCATATTTGCATACCGTTTTGATCGCCCATATCACGCTTTTCACGATTATTCGACAATATTGCGATACTTTTCACTATTTCTTGTTTTTGTCATATTTCAGGAAATATGGAGCGATTTGGATCGATTGTGAGATCAAGAGGATTTGCACCCACTCCGGAGTGTCAACCATGGCCCTTTTGAGGGTTATTCTGCAATGGAAGAGGAGTGGAAGAAGAAAGAACGTCGTAGGAGCGACGGGGGAGCGAAAAGATGAAGATTGGGCATTTTCAGCATGCCACTCGGCCGAGTGAAGGAGTCACTCGACCGAGCAGTGAGACCCCGCTCGGCAGGCCAGATCGGACACGCAACAGAGATGTATCGGCGTGCACTCGGCCGAGCATCGCACGCCGACTCGGCCGAGTGAGGAGACTTCGTCCGTCCAAGTGGCACCCAGACGACGGCAAGCCAAAATGTCCAACTTACTGTAATCCGTCAGTCTGCCCCAGAAGCCCGACGCGGCCGAGTGACGAAAGCCGTCCGCCCGAGTACCAAATGCACCTCGGCCGAGTGACATTTTCCACTCGACCGAGTGATGCCGAGGACACACGGCGCCCAGATTTTCAGACATCCTCCCACTCTTTTCAAATCTGCTATCATTCCAGCCATCAAATTATTTTTCTCATATTTTTTATGGATAGTAGACTTCATGAAGATTCCAACGCCGCCAAGAACGCGCAAATCGGAGGTCGGATGAAATCTGGGGAATTTCTGCAAGTCGACGCTGCAGTGCTGGAATTCTCACTCGGCCGAGTGAGCTTTCCCCACTCGGCCGAGTCGTAATTTGCCCAGAATTGAAGTTGTACGCGGACTCCGTTTCGTGCGTGAGTTGGAGGGGATTTCTAGGGCTTTTTGCTAGGGTTTTTTGGGGGCTATTTAAGGGGGTTTGTAGCCACCATTAGGGGGGTTCCCAAGATGTTTTAGGAGGGATTTATTTTAGAGGTTAGGCCATGCCCTAGGCCCCCTCTGGGATCTAAAAGCTTGTATTTGGATTGGAATTCTTCATCAAAGCTAAGCATCTTTGTTCTTATTCTTTGAATCTTTGATTTAATATCTTTTTGTATGCAAGCTATGATTTTTATTGATTCATATATCCTTATTGCTATGCTAGAGTAGATTTGTTGTTCTAGGGCATGTGGATGAACCCTATGGATATAATTTCATATTTGTGATGAATGAATTTCTAAATTGCTAGAATTGCTAGGAGGTTAGGTTGTGATTGATTTATTACGGATAGCTAGGGATTTCCATCGATTGGGGTTTGCAAGAGATTGGATTCTAATCGATGGGAAGGGCTAGATATTCGATTTAGGTTTACAATTGGGTTTCTCTAGATTTGGTTTGCAAGAGATTGGACCAAAGCTAGGATTTTTAATTGTAAATCCATACCCATATTCATTTGCAAGAGATTGGACGAATACGAACTATCACAACCTGGATCGTAACTCGAGTTTGCACGAGAGTGGGCTCGAGGAGCGATTGAACGATGACGTCGATCTTCATGCTAGTGGCTTAGGTTAGGGTTTGCAAGAGATTGGGCTCTAATCTAGGTTGCTATAGACCGGCAATAGAGCGAGAGCGTGAGCTTGGTTCTATATTCAGTTACGACTAGTTCACCTCGATGCAAGTCTAGTAATATTGAGATTCACTATTTACGATGATGTATGACGATCCGTAGTGGGAATTCCCTAGCCCTAGAAACTTTTATTATATTGTATTTGAATCGATATTTGACCGACTTCTTTATCACCGACACCGACATCCACCACCATTGCCATTACATCATACCATAACCATCTCCACCAATAAAACATCCGTAGTCAAACCAACTTAGGATAGATTGGAGCCAACACCACCTCCTCGTGTTCGATACCCGCTCGCTGCTACACCGTGCACTTGCGGTAAAACTACAACCGTTCTTTTGGGTTACATCCCGGAGCGATCAAGTTTTTGGCGCCGTTGCCGGGGAGGTGTTTCCCGTTTGGTGCCAATTTGTCACAATTAGGTTGATTAGACTACGAAAAAAAAATTTATATAAAAAAGGAAAATTTTCACCCCCGCCACCATTACTATCATTTCTATATTCTTTTATGCCACTGATATTTTTCTCCAGGTATTTATCTTTGTTGATCAGGTGTTATGGATTACACTACGTGGACTACAGATTTTGATCAGAGTGCTCAGATGGAAGAATACTATTATGATCAGAGTGCTCAGATGGGAGAATACTATTATGATCAGAGTGCTCAGATGGGAGAATACTATTATGATCAGAATGCTCAGACGGGAGAATACTTTTTTGAGGAGATGCACTGGCCCGAGCTTGATGAGAGAAAAAGGATCTTTTTTGATGAGATGCATGCACAACAGGTTGAAATGCAAGCCGGGCTTGAAAAGGGTAACCTTCTATTGGAACGGGTGAAGAGGCAACTTGAAATGAATGCGCTCATGTTTAAGGTTTCGACGATTCCCCAAGATATCAGTTCTGTTCCTTCATCTTATGGGCAAGAAGCATCTCCAATCATATTACCAGAGCCAGAATGTGCCGCCGTCGATCCCATATCCTACAATACAGCTGTTGCATATGAAGAGTGGATGGACGAAGGTACAGTGGAGGAAGCAGAAATTGAGCCACCAGCGCAGCCAGAGGAGGATGGATTTCAGAGATTATTGGAGGGTCTCTTGGAGTCAGTGAGGTTCACCGGTTCAGAGAGCATTACAGCAGGTGATGCATTTGAGCTACGATTTGCAGATTTTGTTATGAACCGTGTTTCAGCTGCAGGAACAATAGAGGAGGACATCCATGTCAGTCTTGAGGGGGATAGACTATGTTTTCGGATTGCTTGCGGGCATTCCCCTTCACATGATACATCCCTACAAGTTGACACACCTGAGCAGCCAGCATCACCATCCCAGAGAGAGCGTACATTGATAGTTGATGAGAAGGCAAAGGAGCACACTATCGAGCCAGAGCATATTTCCGAGGAGGCCTCACATACGGAGTCAGAGCATGCTTTTGAGGAGGCCTTACACACAGAGCCAGAGCTTATCACCAAGGAGGTAGTGCATCGGGACGAGGACACAGCCATTCATGAGGATCCCGAGCACTATCCTCCTCCATTAGAGCTTCTGCAGCCACCTCATCCTCCCACTGACGCAGAGGACTACCCCACAGAGCTTTTGGCCCCCCTTCAGGGAGATCTCTTTACTCCCTCGCCCTTTATCTTTGATTTCCCTCCAGTGTATGATGTTTTTTATGATTCATCGTGTCTTTTGCAGGATTCATGTACATACGATCAAGATGTACGATGGGACGTATATGAGGAGGAGAGCGAGGAGTTATCACCCATGGACACATATGAATATGATCAAGGGGTGCGCTGGGATGAGTCTGACGATGATGAGGAGCATCTTGATGGGGTCCACATCTATGATCTAGATTTGCCTGAGCTGCATATAGAAGACACCGTGGAGACAGCTATCACGGCACGTGAGGATATTGGATTATTTCCAGGGAAGTATCGTCCACCATTATTTATTCCATACATTTCTATAGACGATTCTCTTTGGGATAATTTTATTATGAGGGTGAATTTTTTGCGGCGAACTGATGCATCCTATTCTCTGCAGGGTACATGTGGAGTCCTTGTGGGAATGCTGGAGGATGCATTGCTGGAGTTCGTTGGTGTTCGTGGACGCATGCACCTGGCGGAGCCACGGAAAGAGCAGTTGGAGCAGTTGCCTGCACCGGCAAAGATACTGGATCCGCCTTTTGCTATAGGTGATATCAATCCAGTAGTGTAGAAATTTTTATGCTTTCAATAAACCCGAATCCTCTCGACAGCGAGAGGAACGTATAGTTTGATTGAATAAATATCACCTCTTATGACGGCAACAAAATTTTTACACCCCAGACCCATTATATATATTAATTCCCCTCTTCATATTTTGATGTGTCACATCCTTTTGCTCACCACCATCGAGCATTTCGTTCAAGTGAAACCTCACTTTCTTATTTATTTGACTAGATCACGCTTAGCAAAATCGTGATTTTATTGATCGAGTCATTTGAGTAGGATTGTTTGGTATAAGCTTGGGGGAAAGCGCTCTCATGCATCATTGTATGTGCATGTAGTTGCATTAGGATTTCATGTCATTCATTTCATCATTTTTCATTCACCTCCCTCATATTTATCGTTGTTCCTCATATTTTTCCTTTTATGATCACATTGAGGACAATGCGAAGTTTAAGCTTGGGGGAGTGCATTTCCATGCCATTTAGATACATTAGTTGCATTTTTACTTTATTTTAGGATTTTTTTAAATTTTTCAAAAATTTTTGCATCATCCTTTTGATTTTTCCATCTTATTTTCCTTTTATGTGTGTTCATGCATCATATTGTGTGCTTGATTTTCTTTTCTTTCCCCTCTTTTATTTTTATTTCTTTATTTTCCTTTCTCTTCTTCCGCTAGATGAATTTTGTATGATGATATCTCTTATTGCTTTAGCAACCATTACGATGCTTATTATTCCTTGCCATGCTACTTAGAGTATTCCATAGTCTTGCTATTCACAGGTGCTTGCAAATCTATTTCTTTTGATGATTTCTCTATATGAACGCATGCTATTAATTGAAACTGAATGCATGGATTAGTGTTTAGTAAGATTTTGTTGGAAATGCACCAAGATTCATGCATCATTAGTATATCTGAAGCATCAGTTTTATTGTCTTATTCACCTTCTGTTGCATGCTTGATATGATTTTGCGCTTTACCGCTTGACTTCACTTTTTATTAAGATGATTGAGAATATCCATGCTTACATATGAGTTTTAGTTGGAGTATTATTTTATTGAACCGTTCGTGCACATCTTATAGTGAACCGAGTGTTACATTATTTCTTTCTCCACATATATCTTTTTATTCTCTACATGTCACTTGAGTCCACCTCCTAAAGCTACTTATATCGCATCTATTTCCCAAAAATCCCCACAAAAGAAAAAGTTAGCTCCAAAAAGTCCAAAAAGCCAAAAATGAGCCAAAATCCAAAAATACAAATCATATAGCTCCTACAAAAATCCAAAAAGAAAAATGAGAAACAAATAGTTCAAAAGAAAAAAAAAAGAAGAAAAATGTTTCTCTATCTTATTATTGGAGCCACAAAACACTTGGGAAAACCAAGGCAAAAATCCCATTTTCCACTATCATATTCCTTTAGATGTGATGCTTCAAGCTAAGTTTGGGGGGGTGAATTCATTTGACCATATGAGTGAGTATGACATTAGAGTGGAGACGTGCATGAATGGGAATATTCGATAATGCTTAGACTTTGCGAAATATATTAGATATGGAGATTTTTCATGATTTGAAATAAATATGTGAATGCCACGACTCTTATTCTATTCTCTATTGCATGCTTGGTGTGTATCTTATATGCTTCAGTTATAACTCTTGATTGAAAAGTGCATCGCCAACATTTGTATATTAAATCCTATGAAATGCGTGATGTGGATATGAATTGACTGTATGAATTTAGAGAATCCCTTTTGTTGTTCTTAAAAACTTGCAAGTACCATGTTTATGTAAGATATGAAATCCTTATAGCATGTGATTTGTATTTTCCAAGTTATCGTGATGTGTAGCTTATGGCTTGAGATCTGAGAGAAGAATCTAGCGACCCCTTCCACCTCGTGTTCTTTCTTTTTTCATTTCATTTTCTTTATTTTCATCTCCCGAGTTCGTCTCTCTACTTATCTTCCTCGAGGACGAGTAAGAGGTAAGCTGGGGGGATTTTGATCACTCCATATTTTACACCTTTTTTCTGCATATTTGCATACCGTTTTGATCGCCCATATCACGCTTTTCACGATTATTCGACAATATTGCGATACTTTTCACTATTTCTTGTTTTTGTCATATTTCAGGAAATATGGAGCGATTTGGATCGATTGTGAGATCAAGAGGATTTGCACCCACTCCGGAGTGTCAACCATGTCCCTTTTGAGGGTTATTCTGCAATGGAAGAGGAGTGGAAGAAGAAAGAACGTCGTAGGAGCAACGGGGGAGCGAAAAGATGAAGATTGGGCATTTTCAGCATGCCACTCGGCCGAGTGAAGGAGTCACTCGGCCGAGCAGTGAGACCCCGCTCGGCAGGCCAGATCGGACACGCAACAGAGATGTATCGGCGTGCACTCGGCCGATCATCGCACGCCGACTCGGCCGAGTGAGGAGACTTCGTCCGTCCGAGTGGCACCCAGACGACGGCAAGCCAAAATGTCCAACTTACTGTAATCCGTCAGTCTGCCCCAGAAGCCCGACGCGGCCGAGTGACGAAAGCCGTCCGCCCGAGTACCAAATGCCCCTCGGCCGAGTGACATTTGCCACTCGACCGAGTGATGCCGAGGACACACGGCGCCCAGATTTTCAGACATCCTCCTACTCTTTTCAAATCTGCTATCATTCTAGCCATCAAATTATTTTTCTCATATTTTTTATGGATAGTAGACTTCATGAAGATTCCAACGCCGCCAAGAACGCGCAAATCAGAGGTCGGATGAAATCTGGGGAATTTCTGCAAGTCGACGTTGCAGTGCTGGAATTCTCACTCGGCCGAGTGAGCTTTCCCCACTCGGCCGAGTCGTAATTTGCCCAGAATTGAAATTGTACGCGGACTCCGTTTCGTGCGTGAGTTGGAGGGGATTTCTAGGGCTTTTTGCTAGGGTTTTTTGGGGGCTATTTAAGGGGGTTTGTAGCCACCATTAGGGGGGTTCCCAAGATGTTTTAGGAGGGATTTATTTTAGAGGTTAGGCCATGCCCTAGGCCCCCTCTGGGATCTAAAAGCTTGTATTTGGATTGGAATTCTTCATCAAAGCTAAGCATCTTTGTTCTTATTCTTTGAATCTTTGATTTAATATCTTTTTGTATGCAAGCTATGATTTTTATTGATTCATATATCCTTATTGCTATGCTAGAGTAGATTTGTTGTTCTAGGGCATGTGGATGAACCCTATGGATATAATTTCATATTTGTGATTAATGAATTTCTAAATTGCTAGAATTGCTAGGAGGTTAGGTTGTGATTGATTTATTACGGATAGCTAGGGATTTCCATCGATTGGGGTTTGCAAGAGATTGGATTCTAATCGATGGGAAGGCCTAGATATTCGATTTAGGTTTACAATTGGGTTTCTCTAGATTTGGTTTGCAAGAGATTGGACCAAAGCTAGGATTTTTAATTGTAAATCCATACCCATATTCGTTTGCAAGAGATTGGACGAATACGAACTATCACAACCTGGATCGTAACTCGAGTTTGCACGAGAGTGGGCTCGAGGAGCGATTGAACGATGACGTCGATCTTCATGCTAGTGGCTTAGGTTAGGGTTTGCAAGAGATTGGGCTCTAATCTAGGTTGCTATAGACCGGCAATAGCGCGAGAGCGTGAGCTTGGTTCTATATTCAGTTACGACTAGTTCACCTCGATGCAAGTCTAGTAATATTGAGATTCACTATTTACGATGATGTATGACGATCCGTAGTGGGAATTCCCTAGCCCTAGAAACTTTTATTATATTGTATTTGAATCGATATTTGACCGACTTCTTTATCACCGACACCGACATCCACCACCATTGCCATTACATCATACCATAACCATCTCCACCAATAAAACATCCGTAGTCAAACCAACTTAGGATAGATTGGAGCCAACACCACCTCCTCGTGTTCGATACCCGCTCGCTGCTACACCGTGCACTTGCGGTAAAACTACAACCGTTCTTTTGGGTTACATCCCGGAGCGATCAGTGGCCCTTGGCTCCACGATGGTTGCATCCTTGTTCTCAGACGTTGGTTGCCCCACATTGTCTTAGACCGTGACCTCCTCTCGTTTGTCCCTCTTTGGGTGCCCTTCCTTCAACTCCCCCTCAATTCTGGTCCTCAACGATCCTCGACAAGTTAACGAGCGCATTTGGGTGACCTCTCTTCACTGATGCAGCCACTGCCAATGCCTCTCACCTATCATTTGCCTGCTATTTTGTCGAAGTCGACTCTACCTCTTCGTTCCCTCCTTCCATATCTGATCACCTCGCCGATGGCTCCATTATCCCAGTGGCTGTGGAGTATGAGTGTATCCCTTGTTATGCTCCCATTGCCAGTGCTTTGGCCATGATATCAGCCAGTGTGCCGCTCCGTCATGCCCCCTCCGTAGCCATTGCAGCCTTCTCCGGCACAGAGCTCTATGCCCCCGACAGTCTCAACCCTCATCTCTGGCAGTGAACCCTATGCTCGTGTCCTGTCCACACCAGGCTTGGAATTGCCGTCTGCATCTTCACCCCCTCAAATTCCACCCCCTCCCATCCTTTGCTGATGGCGCAGGGGCGATCCTATCCTCCCCTGATGATGATGATCACATTGACTCCGACGATGATGTTGAAGTTGTCGCAATGATAGATGAGCCTCGTATAGACCAATCTGGCCGTTCTACTACTAGTGCGACATCCCTCCCCATGATGTGGCATCAGCCAAAGGGTAACCATGAAGCTCCTCTCCCTGTGGTGGCTACTAGTACGGAATCAGCCAAAGGCCACCATGAATCTCCTCTCCCCACGGTTTTCCCCCCGGAGTTGTAGAGCCAACCTGCCTGCACTGTCGATCATGCGGCATCTGCTCCTCTCCCCGCAGCTGTCGATGCCCCTACCTATATCGTCTGCAAGTAACTCCCTCCCCCCTTTGCCTATTGCATCCTCATCTCCTAGTACTTCATCTTTCCCCTCTATCACCAATCTGGGGGGAGATCCGGCCAATTCTGGGCCTGTATCAGGGTCTGCTGCTTTTTGCGCCATGAGTGGTGATTCTGGGGCAAGTGTGGGGCCTCTTACTACTGTGATGGATGACCTAGCTGAGGAGTTATTGGGTGGAAATATGGAGCTTTTGGCTGTTGATGAGCTATGCCATGGGGGGCTGTTGTTGAGCTATGCCGTGGGGGGTTTGTTACAGATATTCTTATCAGTTCCAGAGGGGGTGTAGGATTGTCCCCTGTGTTTGGTGCCTCTTCGGAGGGGACGGCTGTCCTTGTAGCCCCTGCCGGTTGTGTTGCCTCATCTCATTTGGCGCCAGAGGATACTCGGGCTACTGAGCCAACTCCTAGTGATGGGGTGTTGTTTATGGAAGGAATGGCCGACATTTTGGTTGGTGGCTTTGTGGTTTCTGAAGATGAATTTTCACCCCTCAGTCATGGTAAGTCTCCTTGATCGCCATCTCTCTGCTCTGCGCCCCCTACTGAGTGCCCCATTCATACCTGCATTCCCAACCCCTCTTATGCCATCCTCACAAAAACCACAAGGAAGCCCAAGAAATCCAACTCTGGAGAGCAGGCGACCTCTCGAGTGGCGACTAGGAGCCAAACCCCCCACATTTTTTGATTATGTCGCTCTTATTTTGGAATGTGTGAGGTTTAAACTCTTAGGCTTGTCATATAGATGTAAAGCACCATGTTAATAAGCACAAAGTGTCTCTTGCTGGTCTTCTTGAGACTAAGGTTTTAGATCTTGGAGGTAAAGTTGTCGGCTCTTGTTGCAATAAGGGGTGGATGTCCTTCCATAATTATTCTTATGCTACTAAGTATAGGATCTGGGTCGTGGCTGACCCGTTGGTCTGGGCTACTCCACCCTCTCCATCTCGGCCCAACATATCACTCTCTCTTGAAAGAACCGTGGGGGCTTGGTGGTCTTTCTTTTCCTTTGTCTATGCATTCAACCTGGCTTCAGAAAGGGTTTGTCTTTGGATGCCCTTCTTGGTGACTCTTCTTTAATTGGCAACGGGGCAGGGGCAGTGATGGGGGACTTCAATGTCACTAGGTTTATTGATGAAAAGGTGGGTGGCCGGGTCCTCTTACCCAATCTTCTGGAGGACTTTAATGGGTGTATTGATGGATGTGGACTGGATGACATTTTGTGTGTTGGTGATTACTTTAGTTGGAGCAACAATTCGGCAGTGGGTTCTCGCATTTCTTGTAGACTGGACGGGGCCTTGGTCAATGCTACTTGGACGGCCACTTTTCTTAATGCCTTTGCCTCATATCTCCCCCATGCACCTGTTACCATTCTCTGCTGTTGATTCAGATTATTCTCCCCCCTAACTCGGGGCCCAAGCCATTTTGCTTCTTCAGTCATTATCTACAGATCCCTGGGTTTCTCACTTTGGTGCTTGCTATATGGCGTATGCATTTCATGGGGTCCCATATGTTCCGACTGGTCTCCAAGCTGAAGGGCCTCAAGGAGGCCATTCGTGGTTGGTCTTCGGCTCGTCGGCCCTTTCCCCTTCTGAGATTGTTAGACATGAGATCTCTGCTCTGAGGGCTTTGCCTGACTTCCATTTGTGCCCTAATCTCATCTGTCGGGACCGCACCCTTTCCATTATTCTCGCTTCTAGCCTTGATTGTGAGGAGAGCCAGGCTAGACAGAAGAGCCACCAGATTTGGCTCTCCCTGGGGGATAGAAACACCAGATTTTTCTACGCTGCTTTTAGAGATCGTGTGGTCAACAACAGCCGCCTTCATTTGATCGGCCCTGGGGGCCCTGCCACCATGATTGACTCTCTCCGTTCTAAGGCAGTGGATTTCTTCTCCTCTCTTTTCAACCAAGACTCCTATTGCTCCTCTTTCCATGAGGTTGTCCCTAAGCATATCATCTCCCCTAGTGCCCGTGATTAGATCAGGAGGGGGGTCACTTATCTGGAGATCAAAGATGCCCTCTTCTCTTTGGATAGAGATGAGTCCCTGGGGACGGATGGCTTCCGCCCCTTGGTTTTTCAGGACTTATGGGGTGTGGGGGGTAACGTGACTCGTGTTGTGCACTCCTTATTCAGCTCTAGCAGTATCCTCAAGCAGATCAACCACACATTTCTTACATTGGTCCCCAAATCCCCCACTGCTGCCTCCCCAGGGTACTACCATCCTATCGCCTGCTGCAATGTGATATACAAGATCATCTCTAAGGTCCTTAGCTGACGGTTGGAGACGATCATTCCTGGACTGATTTCCTGGAATCAGTCGGCATTCATCAAGGACAGGCTCATCTCGGACTCCTCTCTCCTGGCACATGAGCTTATCTAGGATTTCTCTGCTTCTATGGGAGCTTGCAGCTGGATTTGCGGAAGGCATTTGATAGCATCAACCGAGAGTTTATCTACTACTTCCTCTCCTGTCTTGGCTTCCCTCCCTCCTTTATCCACTGGGTCAAGGTCTGTGTTGACTCCCCTTCGTTCTCGGTGCTAGTTAATGGCTCCCTCGCTGGCCACTTTGGGAGTAATAGGGGGTCCGTCATGGGGACCCCATCTCCCCCTTCCTCTTCGTCGTTGTTATGGAAGCTTTCACTCTTCAGAAGGACCGAGCCACCATCACTAGCACCATTCACGCTCCTAAGAGGGGTTGTCTACACATCCCGTCCTATCTCCTCTTCACTGATGACATGTTGTTTTGTAAGGCGAATGCTGATTCTTTTGTTGAGCTCGGTCGGGTTATTGCTTCTTTTCACCTCCTGTCTAGCCTGGAGGTGAACACAGCTAAGAGCAAGCTGATTCTTAGTAAGGGGTGCAATATTGGTGCTGAGCTCTCCCCCCTCCTTGGCATCCCTATCGTCGCCCCCCAGTCAGGTAGCTTGGGCTTCCCCTCTCGTCCACTTATCCTGCTGCGAAACTCTTTTCTAGTCTTGTGGACAAATGTAGAGCCAAGATTACTGGTTGGGCGTCTCGGATTCTTTCTATTACTGGGCGCATTGAGCTGGTCTGTTCTGTTATCCATGGATTTGTCTCCTATTGGATCCAGTCATTTCGTATCCCTGTCTCCATCCTCTCAGAGATTGATCGGTTGTGTAGGGACTTCATCTGGGGGTCCAAGCTCCATCTTTGGCGTTGGGAGGATATATGCCTTCCCAAGTGTGAGGGGGGATTGGTCTTCGCTCTCTTCGTGAGGTGGGGGGGCTGCTGGGGCCAAGCTGCTCTGGAGACTTCTTCACTTGCCCACTCCTTAGGCTTCCTACATGCGGGATACTTATCTAGAGCATACTCCCCTCTTTCTTTGTGAGGCCTCCGCACTGGATTCAGGTTTGTGGAAACATGTTCTTCGTTGAGGTGATATTACTGCTTCTTGCTTCTGTCGTATCATGAGAGATGGGCACTCCTTGTCGTTCTGGTTCGACCCATGGCTCCCGTGTGGTCCTCTTGCCAGGCTGTGTGCCCCTCCTCACTCCTTGAGATTCCGGTTTGTTACGAACGTCTGGGATGGCGGGGCCTAGTGCCTCCCTGCCTGCATAGCCCCCCTTCTGCCCCATCTTTCCTCTACTTTTCTTTGATGTGGTTCTGATTCTTGGGAGTGGACAACGATGGGGGGGCTGCTCTCTCCATTCTGCCTGGTCTACCACTCGCCGATCGTCTCCTCCCCCTGCCTTACTGATCTGTGTTGGTTCCCTAGGGATGTACCTAAGTTCTCGCTCACCCTTCTTCGTGCCCTCTTGAACCGCCTCCCTACCTCCCACTAGCTTACCAGGCGTGGCATCTTGGGGCCATCTCGGTGCATCCTCTCTGGCTCTCACCCTGAGACCGCTCGCCACTTGTTCTTCCGATGTGACTACATTGCTTTTGTCTGGGCGGTTTGCAAGCTCCGGTTGGGCCTTCCCTCCTGCTCCAAATCCATCACCGTTTGATGCTCACATACTGAGACGAAGATTTGGAGCAAAAGGGAAGACCTCACCTCGGGATAAGCTCTCCATGCTTGTCTTCTCTGTGGCCATCTGGCATATCTGGTAGGAGCACAACAGCCAAATCTTCCGATCCAGGGCATCCCCCAAAGATGCTCTCCTTACCAGGATCTCCTCTGACGTCTATGATGCTATGATCTCATGTGACCTTGAGGACGTTGAGTCTGTTGATCGTTCTTTTTTTAGAACTGGGGGCTTACTTAGGCCGTTTTTGTGTGTGCCTCCCCAGTACAGTTTTTTCCTTTCTTGGTGCGTGCCTGGTAGTCCTAGTGTAAGGTGACTACTACCCAGCCTCTTCCTTGCCTGCTCTGCTTGTTGGCTCACACCCTGATGTAGTCCCCTATTTAAACATATATACACACTCACTTACTTTTTAAAAAATACATTTACATATACATATACATACATATACATATACATATACATATGCATACATACATACATACAATAGACATACATACATACATACATACATATGGACGGTCTTTCCTAAACTCACTCCTATGAGGAAGCTTACTAATGAGGCGTCAGATTGGATTCAGCATCCTATAACGGCTGAGGAAATTAGGAAGGCAGTTTTCCTTATAGGTGAGGACAAGGCACCGGGCCCTGATGGGTATAATGGTTGTTTTTACCATAAAACCTGGGGGTTATTGGTAGGGAGGTGACAGATGCTGTCCTTTCTTTTTTCTGCACTAATAAGATGCTTAAACAAATCAACCACACCTTCCTTACGTTGATTCTCAAAGGTTCTAATACTGCTGGTTTGGGGGACTATAGGCCGATTGCATGTTGCAATGTGTTATTTAAAATCATCAGTAAGGTTCTGTGCGGATACGTTGTTTTTCCAATCAGGCGGCCTTTATTAAAGGGTGGTTATTGGCAGACTGTGCTCTTTTATCTCATGAGCAGATCCATGATTTCAGTAATCCGATGGGTAGCCGTGCGTGTCTCAAACTTGATCTTCGTAAAGCTTTCGATAACGTGAACAGAGAATTTATATACTTCATTTTACATCGGATGGGTTTCAAGAGGAAGTTCATAGGGTGGATCTGTGAGTGTATCTCCACACCCTCCTTTTCGGTGATGCTGAATGGTTCCCCCTATGGCATGTTCCGCTCTAATAGGGGACTGAGGCAAGGTGACCCCTTATCTCCATATTTGTTTGTGGTTGTTATGGAGGCTTTCTCCCTGCTTATGGGTAGGAATATTATGGAAGGGATAGTACAACCGATGAAGAGAGATTTGGGGGTTTGCACGCATCTACTTTTTGCAGATGATCTGTTATTTTTTTGCCGTGCGACCCCCAGAACGTTTGAGGGGCTGAGAATACTACTTAGTACCTTTCAGCTTTTTACTGGATTGGAGGTGAATTGGGGGAAGAGTGTGGTTATTTTCAGTAAGGGGACCATGGATGAAGTGGGTTTGGCAGATATTTTGGGGATTAGGCAGATGGAGGGACTTACCACCTATCTGGGGCTTCCACTCTCTGCTCATTATCCTAAGGCATCCATGTATGATCGGCTGGTTGATAAATGCAGGAAGAGACTACATGGTTGGGCCTCCACATTACTTTCCACCTCTGGGTAGATTGATCTTATCAGATCTATTATATATGGAATGGTTTCATTTTGGATGCAGGCTTATCGCATCCCGAAATCGATTCTATGCTCGATTAATGCCTTATGCAGGAGATTTGTCTAGGGGGAAAGCCTCCTTTTGGGCCTGGAAGGATTATTGTTTGCCCAAATCGGAAGGTGTGGGGTTGTGCCATCTTGAGGATCTTAATATGGCTTATGGGATTCGCTTGACATGGCGATTTCTTACATATGATGGGTTGTGGGCTTATTTCATGAGGAATCATTATATTACGGGGTTGGGGTTCTTTGAGGTAAAAGTTAGGCCCATTTTCTCTGGGACCTGGAAATTCCTTCTCCACTGCCGCAGATTTTCCATGAAGTTTATCGGCCGTATGGTGAGAGATGGCTACTCCACCCTCTTTTGGTACGACAATTGGCTACCCAGTGGTCCCCTCTATGAATCTTATGATGTGCCTGAGGGGAGGGAGAGGAGTAGAGTATGTGACTATTGGGATGGAGAGAATTGGGTGGAGGATGTGGGTACTCGGCCCATCAGTCCCCTTCTATCTCAGGTTTCTCTTTCTACGGGTGAGGATCTTTGAGTTTGGAAGCCTGGTCACTCATGCTCTCTTCATAGTGCTTGGGAAGGGGTGTGCACTAAACACCCCAAGTTCCCTTATTACAGAATTGTCTGGTTTCATGGGCACATCCCTAAAATGGTTGTTACCTTACTCTGCGGACTCCATGGTAAGCTCCTTACAAGAGATACCCTCGCTCACTGGGTGATTGAGACTCCCACTACTTGTGTGCTATGTTGTGATTGCTTGAATGAGAGTGTGGGGCACATTTTTTTTGAATGCAATTACACTAGGTATATTCTATGCAGAAGCTTTTTGAAGTTGGGTATTACTGAGCCGGCCCCCTCTACCCTTCCTGAGGTATGTGATATATTCTTATCCAGGTACAGGAGCGCTGACATCTTGGGAAGCCTTGCTAAGACTATTCTAGCAGCTACAGTATGGCATATATGGAGGGAATGCAACAAAATAATCTTTGAGGGTACGTCATCCTCTAAGGTTCCGTGCTTTGATGACATAGCAGCTAATATTAAGGTAGCGCTCTGTGCTATCGATATTGAGAGTGCTTCTAATATAGGTGCCCTCGTCAATTGGGGTCTTGCTAGATGTGAGGATGGGGATAGTTGATGTCCTGGTCATTAGAGATGGAGAGTGTTGTATATAATGGGATTCTATTGAGACAAGAATATGGTAATAGAGGGTGATGGTGCATGTGCCCTATCCGCTCTTTATTCATCTTTCTGTCTCAGATAGGTCCTTGTATAGTATACTGATTCAATATAGATACCCTTTTACTTTCCAAAAAAATACATACATACATACATACATACATACATACATACATATTGAAAGGTAAGTGGAACTCTTTATTAATAATGTACAACCCAATACAAAGATCAATAGGGTATTGGGCTCAATAGAGAGAGGAGAGGACACAAGTGTCGTCACTCTCAACTATCAAGCCCAGAACCTATGTACAATGAATATACCACAAACTGTCTAATATTACAAATATGACTGGAGATGTCATCCTTTATTGTTGATTCCCCAATTCCCAAAGGCTTCAGTAGCCCACTTGTCAGTTGCCTCTTGATTCCTCATTGCAATTCTAATATCCGTCGGTATATCTTCAAAGAGGATGGTTTTGCATCTTTTAGTATTATCAAAGATTCGCCTGTTCCTTTCTCTCCAAATGTGCCACACCATTGCAACGAGAGATGCTCTTCCTAGCAGACCCAGAACATCTGTTCTCCCAAAATGAGTTAGGAAATAGTTAGCTACATCAACAAGGGAAGACCCCAGAGGCACAGATGTCCCTAGTTTGAGTAGAGCCCTTCGAATTATGTATGATGAGTAGGCACACCCGAAAAATAAATGGCCAACGGTTTCCTTGATGTCATCATCGTACAGCACATAACCCTCAGGTGTATTGGGGGACCATTTTGTTAGCAGGTCACGGGTAAGCAGCTTGCCCTTGATTTCTCGGAGTAAGGTTAGGGACATTTTCGGGATGTATTTGTTGTACCATATCAGTTTATAGAAGGGGAATGAGGTACCTCATAGGCGAATGTTATCCCATCATTTTTAAAGTGGAATGTTGGGCCTGGCTTCCACTTCCAAGAGTCGGACCCTGGCTCCAGTTTAATTTGTTGCAGAATCGGCCTGAGATGCTGGATGGACGGGTCATCAACCCAATCAGGGCCTTCCCAGTATTCCCGAACACGCCTTCTCCTAGCCCCAGCAGGTACTTCATGTAGATTTTTAAGGGGGCCGCAGGGGAGCCAGTTGTCCTCCCAAAAGAAAGTGTCATTACCGTCCTTCACCTTTCACGTAATCAGCTTCTGGGACAAGCCTCTACACTGTAAAAGGAATTTCCAGGTTCCAGAATGTGTGGTCTTCCCTTTCACATCATAGAACGACGCTACATCCATGTATTTACCTCTCATATACTCCGACTACAGACCCTTAGATGTCAATAATCTCCAAGTGAGCTTAATACTGATAGCCATGTTCAGATCAGTCAGAAGTTGTAAGCTGACACCTCCTTCCGATTTTGGCAAGCATGAGTCATGCCATGACCAGATTTTTGTGGCCCCCCAGAACCTTCTACAAGTTGACGTAAGCATGCGGAGAATGATGGAGGGGATTCTGTATACTTGCACCCAAAAGGCAATCATACAATAGATTGTTATTCTCACTAGCTCAATCTGGCCTGCTATGGAAAGCATAGAAGAGGTCCATCCACTGAGCCTCTTTTTAACGTTTTCAACGTGTCTGCTATACATTTGGGTCTTAGGATATTTAAAAGATAGAGGCAGTCCCAAGTAGGTGGTAATCGACATCACTAGCTTGGTACACATTAATCTATCAGCGATCCTGGACTTTTAGAACCTTTGCTAAACATCACTGAACTCTTTTCCCAGTTGATATGAAGACCCGGAAGATTTGTAAAA
Organism: Scilla litardierei; assembly: GCA_030789695.1. NCBI lineage: Eukaryota > Viridiplantae > Streptophyta > Magnoliopsida > Asparagales > Asparagaceae > Scilla > Scilla litardierei. The sequence continues at coordinate 118,652,736 of CM061142.1, forward strand.
TCTTCCAACATAATTTTGAGGCCTTTCAGGGACTTACGGTTTGCACGGCAGAAGACAAGCAAGTCGTCTACAAATAAGAGATGCGATATAGAGCCCGTCTGCCTCATAGACTGAATTGTACCTTTGGTGATACTTTTAGCTACAAGCAGAGAGAAAGCTTCCATCGCTATAACAAATAAATAGGGTGAGAGAGGATCTCCTTGCCGAAGCCCCCTGTTACCTTCAAAGTAACCTACTGGAGACCTATTAACCATCATAGAGAATGTAGGTATTGATATGCATTCCTTAATCCAGCTGATGAAAGTGTACCCAAAACCCATCTGGTGAAGAATAAAGTACACAAATTCTCTATTCACACTGTCAAAAGCCTTCCTGAGATCCAGCTTTAGGCATGCTCTGGCCCCCATTGGATTATTGTAGTCTCTAATCTGCTCATGAGCCAGGAGGGTGCAATCAGATAGAAGTCTCCCCTTAAGAAAGGCTGCTTGATTTGGAGAGATAAGCTTGTGTATAACCATCTTAAGTCTATTGCATATGATCTTACCAATTATCTTGTATAGAACAATGCAACAGGCAATTGGCCTATAGTCCCCTAAATTTGAGGAATTGGAGTTTTTTGGGACCAAGGTTAAAAAAGTGTGATTCACCTGCCGGAGCAGGGAGCTAGATCTGAAGAAGGAGTGCACTGTCGCAACTACATCATTACCTATTAAGTTACAATTATGCTGGAAGAAAATGCCATTATATCCGTCAGGGCCAGGAGCCTTGTTTGGCCCAATTTGAAAGACTGCATCTTTTATTTCATCATTAGAGACCCTTCTTTCAAGCTAGTTAGAGCCCTCAATTGTCACTTTTCGCTTAGGGACGAGTTTGGGGAAGACTCTCCAATAGTGAGTTTGAGTATACAGCTCTTTATAATAATTAACGGCATCTGTCTTTAACTCCTCATATGACTTAATCCGAACTCCATCGGCATCCACCAAGTGCGTTAAGTTGTTGTGAGTGTACATTGCTCTCATTGCATTGTAAAAGAATTTAATATTCCTATCTCCCAATTCTAGCCAGTCCTACCTGCTATTCTGGCGTAGCATCTCCTCCTCTAACCCCATGAGATTGGCCAACTCATTTGATAGTTCATGCTCTCTAGCCTGAAGAACTTGATCAGTATGAACCGAAGTATTGTTCCTCACTTCTTCAAGTAGCATTCGGCATTTATGAGTAGGATTATCACCCTGTTGCTCTCTAGCCCATTGCCGTAGGTCCGATTTTAGGAGTCGTAATTTTTCAGCAACACAAAATATCGGAGAGCCATAGATGAATTGGTTTCAATTGTATTCAATGATCTCATTGTATCCATGTAAGTTAGTCCAATGATTAAAGTATTTAAAAGGCTTTGGGCCAGATCGTACCTTTGGATGGAGATTGACAGCCATAGGCGAGTGGTCGCTAGTGAGAGGATCCAAATATTGAACGAAGGAATCCGGAAGCTTGTTAATCCATTCTGCATTGCAAAGGACCCGATCAAGTTGCACAGCAATGCGACCATTCCCCAGTCGCTTGTTGGACCAGCTGAATCTAGCCCCTGTACTTTTGAGAGTTAGAAGACGACAGTCTCTGATACAACTATTGAAGTCTTAAACCATACTTGCTTCCAACCTGCACCCTCCTATTTTGTCTTTGGAGTATAGAACACACTTAAAGTCCCCCTACCATCCAAGCCTCATTCCCTATCGTTGTAGCATCCGCCCTCAGATTTTTCCACAAATCCCTCCTCTCCGTACTACTATTGCAGCCATAGACTCCAGTCATAACATATGAAAACCCGCCAACATTAATGCAATGAACAGTGATGTGCTGCTTAGAGTGAGAGATGATGTTTGCTTGCCACACCAGAGGGTTAAAGCCAAGAAGGATTCGGCCTCCCATATGCGATGAAAAATCGTCAAAAGTTGCCCAGTCTTTTGGAATGCAAGATTTCTTTCTAATAGATGCAGACTTTAGCTTAGTTTCCAGTAAGACAATAGCAGAGGGCTTAAGATTCTTCAACCTATCTCTTAGATCCCTACGCCTCACCGAGTTGTTGACGCCCCTTGTATTCCATATAAGTACATTCATTGAGAGGGGGTAGAGGGTTGACGCTGAGTGCTTACCTCCTTCAGCCGTGTACTCTTACGGGTAGCTTCAGCAACTTAGTGGTCCTGCTTCTTATGTTTTCCCTTCTCCTTTTCCTGTATCATTGCAATGTGCTCAGCATCCCACTCAGGGTTATCATATGTGAGAGTCTCTCAGGCACATTATCAATATCATTTCACAGTTCTGCATCAAGAAGAGATGGTAAAGGCAAAGCAGGTAACAGGTTTTGTGGGGAGCTGCCTGTATTATTAAGATTAGCATCCTCAGGCGACCTGGGTGTCGCAGCTGCCCTATCAGCAGGTGGAAGCCTAGTAGCCTCTGGTTCTACCTCCTGGATTACCTCTGGAGTAGCAACAGACACATTAGATCCTTGGTATGAAGTGATCCTGCCCTTTCAGTGTGTTTGCCCTCCCTTAGAGTAGTGGATTCAGGAATTGTGGTTGAAGAGACCAGAGGGGGAGAGGTATTCCTGGCATCAGTACAAGTTTGTTCTACCATTTCAGTAACACCTCCTGTGCATATCTTTATCTCACCATTTCACTGAGCAGAATTATACAAGTTTGTGTGAGGAACTGCACTATCCTCGGCTCCTTCCTTATCAACTGCACCATCAATTTCCCCACCCCAAATTTGTCCATCCATATGCACTTTATTAGTGTCATCATTGCCAGCATCTGGACCATGTCCAGTTTTCAGAGACCTGCTGAACTCCCTTCCCTATGTTTTGGATTGAAGGCAGCTTAACTTGGGAAGTGCATTAGATGTCAGTGTGACCGAAGCAGATACAATGAGAGCAACGAGGCGGTTCTTCTTCAAACTTCACTTCAATGGAAACTATCTACCCATCATCAAGCTCTACTTCAACCGAATGTGGCATGGGTTTCTTCGCATTTACCTCAACCAAGCATCTAGCGTAGGTAATTCTCTCCATCTTAGATGTTGCTCAATCCAAGCATATTGGTGTTTCCACTACTGAAGCAAGGATATTAAGTACTTCCAAATTCCGCATATTTAAGGGCACCCCATGTAGCTGCAACCAAACTGGCACAGAAGTAAGTATATCACGGTCATGACGAAGTGTAGGGCTCCAGCGCTTAAGCATGACCAAGCACCCATCAAAAAGCCATGGACCACCATGGAAGATCCTTTCACAGTCATCTTTGGCTCGAATCTGAAGTAAAAGAAGCCATTTTCTTGACTATAGACTTGGACCCTCTGTCTGGGCTTCCACAATCTCTCCAGCCAAGCCAAGATTTGCCCATAATACGAAACATCCCCAAGCACCTATCCAACTAATGTGTGTTTCCATTGTTCAGCCCCCTTCGCCAAAAGCACATCAGAGACACGAGTGATCGGAGTACAATCATCCCGAGTCTTTGGATGAACTCAGGTCATGCCCTTAGAATCCTCATATGTGTGCTTGTTAGCACACACATCAGACCAAGAATGCTTGGATACAGAGGTATTAATCTTGATCGAAACATTTGGCCTCACATGAATTTTGACAAACACCTTCCCTACATCCCCCTCAATATATCTGTTTTTAATTAGCCCAGGGTTCATCTGATTTGTATATACCTTAGACCCCCGTACCTGTTGCCTCTTACCTAGGTAGCCGCCCCGATCATGACCTCTAAAGATTTGTCGCTGATTTTTGGAGGCATGTTCCTTTTTCTTAACAAGTTTCCATGAACCACACTCATCCTACTGAGAAATCCCAACACCATGCTGAGTATTCCCAAGACCCAATGAGCCAGCATCCAATTTGACACCCCCCAGTGGTGTCGGAACTTGCAGATGTGCCAGTCAATGAACCAACACAGTTCCCGGAGCGCAACGAGCCATCAGGTTGCCGTCCCCTGAGACACCATCCCCCAAAGAGCCATAACAGACACAACCAACACAAGAAGAATCAACCAAGGATCCTTCTAATTTGCCGGAGTTGCCATCACCCAGCATCCTGCCATCGCCAGGATCGCACCAATCCCCCTCCGCATATCACTCATTCATATATGAATATATTATATATATATATGTATATATGTATATCTATGTATATATATATACATATACATGTACATATATACATATAGATACACACACACACACACACACACATATTCATTACTGAAAAATATAGTTGTCCACATGCATAACTAAGTTAGTTATTCCTGTGCAAAAAAATCCATTTTCTAATTTTTTAAATTTTTAATAGAATTGTTGTACACCTTATGAATGATCAACACAACAAAAATCAATTGAATCCAATGCTAAGTGATCCTCAATCCAACTCTTACAAATTCAACGATCTTAAAAGTTTTAAAAAAATAGAACTTTTTGCAATGGATGGATCGAGGGTAAATTGCCCCTAGCATATTTGGTGTTTTGGGGTCTTTGGATGTGTACATCAATCCTATAAAAATAGTTTCAGAAATGGGCAAATATGGGGGTTTTATGCATATGGACAGGTAACTTAGCTGTGCATATGCACAGCTACATCATCTCGTATTCATTCTTGTAATAATTATTTAATGTATAAATGTTATTGACATTAAGAAATATTACGTCAAGTGAAATTAAATGAGGATATAATATTGGATATATGATGACTAAAATTGAGACCTATTAATATTTTTAATTATATTTTTATTTTTAAAAACTATTATGTTAGCGTATAGGATTAGGTCATGACATTATATAAAAAATATGAGGAAGTAGTTGTTATTAGTAAAGATGTTTCAACTTGATATTCCTCACAGTAATCTACTTGCATCCCTGATCCAAGTGTACAAATTTATATATCTTTCTCAAAACAAATCATTGAGAATGTAATTAATAGAAGGAAATTGAATGACATTGTTGATAAACAAAATTGAAGTTGAAGTTGAGATAATTTTTGCCTTATGGGATACAATTCAAAAGGAGAAAATTTTAGTTGAATCCATATCAAAGCCAAAAGTTTAAACCATTGGGTAGAGAACCAGTTGTCCTTTATCCCCATCACCTTTCTTTAATTTATGTCATGTGAGATTATTATCAAACACACATGATTTTAATAAATTAGCTAATTATCAAAAACTACATTTATATTTTAGCTTTTTACCACAACACTACTTTAAGTTTTAAACTAACAAAATGCTACACAAAAAACAATGAAATATAAGCTATTTAACTAACAAAATTATCATGAAGTTACACTAAAAATGAAAAATATGCTAGCATTTGTATAGTATCGTGGGAAAAAGTGGAAACATAAAGGTAGTCTGTTTATAATTTGCCTAATAAATCTCTTCTTTCATTCATGTTTCATCGTAGGAATTATATGTACAAGCACACTAAATTATGGGATTACAAAAGAGCTAACATGATTTGGTACAAATGGCTTGGGTTGCACCAACAGCTTTCAAACATGGTGACATACAAGTGTGCTACCACAAATAGCTCAAGCCTTTAATACATGTGGCCATAAATTGGCTTTTGCCTAGTAACACAATATTCTTCAGACTTTTTTAGGCCACAATCAGGTTCTAATACCTAATTTGTTATAATACGATCAATCCTTATGAGAGTCAAATCAATGATGACTTAAACTTAGTTAAAACCATATCTAATCCAAAAGCTTTGGTCAATAGTCAATTATCTAACTATCTATTTTTGTTCATTATCTTTATCTAAATTATCCAATGTAGAACTATTATCAAGCGCACATGACATTAACATGTTCATTTTTTTGTTTCTTTTTAATCTCTCAAGTATCACATATCACAATATCTATTGGCTACACTTTGGCTTTAATCAAAGTAACTTAGAGATGACTAGGCTAGAGCCTAATCAGGTGCAAAGGGGGCTCTAATCATTAGAAGATTAGAGACAATGATTAATTTTCCATATGTAACTACAAAATATAATTTTTTTAATATACATATTAAGTTAATGAAATCTTTTTTAGAGAAAATGGTTGTATAGCCTAACTTCATAATCATCTAAAGTAGTCACCCCAAGGATGAGACATAAAGAGAAATTAAAAATACACTAGGTATTTCATGAAAAAAAACCAATGACCAAAGATGTCTACCCAAAGACCACTAACCTAATTTAATATGCAGTGTCTGGTTCAATTTTTTTCTAAGCTAAAACACCAGGCTATTTGTGGTTAGGTTTAGGACCATCCACAGTTAAATATCACATGTTGTATGGAGTGCTTGTTAATCCATTCAATTAATATTTGAAGTGTCACACTATATGTGAATCTAAGGATAAATTCAAATTCAATGATGCCTTGATGACAGCTACCTCTTCATATCCTTTTGCATTTTTTTTGGCCCTATGTTTTGAATGATGGAACAAATAAAGCTTATGATATTGATGATATTTCTAGTATTGTAATTTCTAGTAAAATATAAATTAATTAGTTGTTGACGGAACAAGCTCTTAAATGTATATATACAATAGTTAATGGATGGAATTATGCATTCTAATAAATAATGTTATGAATTGTATTATGTAGGCCCATCATTGGCCCATATAGGTCATATCCTATCCGGTATCTGATTAAGAGTTTGTATCCGACATAAACTATATATCCCACCATTGTATGAACTCTTTCCCTATAAACAAATGTCACACCCGCTTCCCGTTATGCTTGGGAGCGAGAACGCGAACAGGTCTGTATGTGCTTAAAGCAAAGAAGAAGTACTTTTTTTCATTTTTTTCTTTAACTTAAGCACAATAAGCGTCTATGTAATGAGTTGGCAGGTTCTTGCAGGCGAATTTCAGAACAACACAAATATCATTATTACAACTTCAAAGTCCAGATCATATGTACACAAATAAATTAAGGCATAGCATGCCCGTTACAAACAGTTACACAAAGTAAACTTACACCTGAATAAAATGCAACAACAATATTAGATTTATTGCAGCGCTGCGAAAACACGTCGTTCTTCAGCAGTGGATCTCAACGTCATGTTACTCCTGGTCAACTAGCTCAGCACCAGGGCAGGCTCCTCTGCAAAATCTGTCTCATAACCTGACGTATATTTCACAAGGTAAACAATATTGAAATATACGTCAGCGAGGGTCGCTCGGCAAGTTAAAAATGTTAGAAAATGGACCATCGGTAAGATAGTAGTATAGTTTGCAAAGCTTTGAAGATGAGTGACACCGTATGATTACAATCAGGCAAAGCATGAGTAACGTAAGAGAACATGTGAGCATGTCAACGTGTAGTGTACAAAATGGTGAGCAAGGTAAGTGTGGTGTGCAATGCAGTGAGCAGGCAAAGTGTAGTGTGCAAAGCAGTGAGCATGCAACGTTTAGTGTACAGAGTAGTAGGCAAGGCAAGTGTGGTGTACAGAGTAGTAGGCTTGGCAAGTGTGGTGTACAGACTAGTAGGCAAGACAAGTGTAGTGTACAGAGTAGTAGGCATGGCAGTTGTATATGTGCATGGTAAGAAAAGCTAGCAGTTTACACAATTCACAATAGTATCAGCAGAGGCAAGATAATGCATCATTCAATCTCATAATCTAGTGACAAGCCCATTGCCTGAGGGCAGAAGAAACTACAATTACACCCAAACCAACGGGAGCTACCTGTGGCTCTGTACTCACCGACCTCATTTGGGACGATGGTCGAATTTATCGGTGGGATGAAATCCAGAATTCCGCACTCTGCTACAATGGACTAACCCACCCAAAGTATCAATGTGTATTCTGTATAGTTCAATGTATAACCCAAGGACCTAATAGTCCGTATATGCCCTGAGGGCCCAATGTTCTGTATATGCCCCAAGGTCCGAGTATTACATTTCATTTGGGTGCACATCACATAATTACTGGAATAACAAGGAATGATGGCATTTCATGTACATTATTTAAGTGACTAAAACATTTTAATAGTAAAACAAACCAACACATCAACAGGTTCATTAAAACTATTTCAAATATAAAAGTTGTTATTTTGACATTTTAGCTATATACTTTATATCTTAGAAAGTTTGAATACGATAAAATATGTGACTGATTTGTGCAATTTTGGTGCCCACGCGATCGTTACAGAGGCGTGAATTTACATGCGTCAATGGTTATAATATCAAGCCAAGGAATCAGAATTTATTAAAATCTACTCTATTTATCTACTAATATATATGTATTAACATACATATATACTAATAAACTAACTCACTGTACGTATATATGTACATATATTATTATAAGCTAATATATAAACTAATACATAAAACAAATATATATTACAATTTAAGCTAACAAGGAATATTTAACAGTATGGTTTATACATAACAAAATTAATTATAAGGGTAAGAACTAACTGTTATATATTATACTACTAAATAATATATTGTGCCTATATTCACACTGTTCACGTATCATAATAACAACTCTTACATATATGTTTATACATATACAATATATATCAAACCACTGCTCTCAACAACTTAACTTACCAATCAAAGTCCCCACTTCCTTTGCATGCATGCAGGGGCGTGTAACGACCGGGTTTTATAGATACGTTTATCTGCTTTTCTCTCGTATATCCTCCGTATCCGTTGTTCGACGTTTCTGTCCCGTACCCGTACACATTTCCGTACCCGTATCCTTTGCTGTCCGTCACACGTATTATTATTATTATTATTATTATTATTATTATTATTATTATTATTTCCTCCTAGTAAATTATTTTAAATGTCTCTTCTTCTAATTTGTTTTAAAATTTTGTTTCAAGATTCAAAATTCGAATTTAAACTTTTTAAACATTTGAAAAGTCTTTCCTTATTAGAGCCCCTTTAAAATCTATTGATTAGCAATTAATCCCTATTATAACCCATTAATTAGAATCCCATTATTTTAATTCTAAATTATTTTCCTAATATAACTCTTAAACACGCTTAGCTAACCATATGGCCGGATCACCCAACATCACTCACGCACCCTGTACACCCACATCACGCATATAAGAGTAGGGCTAAATCAAAATACATATAGGAATAGAAACTATACATAAGATATAGCCTGCCATTCAAGCCCCCACACTTAAAGTCTATTTATATATAGGGTAAAGTGTTCCTAGGGTGACTCCTTAGATTAAATCTAAGGAGTCGCCCCCATTTTCTCCCATCTCACACAATTTTTTTAGATTTTATTTTTCATAGGATTGTTGATCACATCATGGATGATCAACATACCAAAAATCAAGTCATTCCAATACTTTAAAGGCTCTCATCTACCCCTTGCAACTTCAACGGTCTAAAAACGTGCTGAAAAACCTATAAAGTTGCAAGGGGTAGATGGTGGCTTTTAAAGTATTGGAATGACTTGATTTTTGGTATGTTGATCATCCATGATGTGACCAACAATCCTATGAAAAATAAAATTCAAAAAAAATTGTGGGAGATGAGAGAAAATGGGGGCGACTCCTTAGATTTAATCTAAGGAGTCACCCTAGGAACACTTTACCCTTATATATATATATATATATATATATATATATATATATATATATATATATATATATATATATATATATATATATATATATATATATATATATATATATATATATATATATATATATATATAGATAGGGGGGAACTATAGAAATATAAACCTAAAACTAGGAACCCCTCACGTGCTGCCTATTCAAACTCTCCCATACACACATTATAATAACCTACTACCCTCCATTTTATAAACCTTAGGTCCTCTTACATCAGCCAGTACCCCTACTTCATTCTATATTATAAACATAGGCAACCCTAAGCCCTACTCAAGCCAACCTATACATGAACAACCCTAGTTCTTTTCTCACACTAAGGCTACCCTATTTCACAAACTGTGCATTGCAACCACACACACATAATTTATAATAGGAAATGCTTATAAAAAGAAACATATGCTTGCTTCCTTCATTCACGTGAGCCTACACCAACCCTAGGCCCATTTTGTTTCCCTCAAACACAGCGTCGCCGCTGCTCATTTCCTCTCCACGCAAGAGCCAAGCCCTAGCCCTATTCTTCTTGTCCACGCGCGCCTGGCACTGGAGAACGTCTCTTTGCTCCGTCCATCGCCCAGCTCCCTCGCTTACAGCCATCGCGCAACCGTGCCCCGCCTTCTTCCTCCTCTGCCACTCGTCTGCAAGCACACGGTAGGCACATATGTAGCAGTGCGTTTCTTCTTCATGCTTGGTGCACTATGTTTAGAATTACTTTTGGGTCACTTGTCATATGGGGGTATACACCTACTTGTGTACTATATGAATGCACAGCACACAACCTTGACTAAGGATACAAGTTGTGTTTTGTCTATTGGAATTATCACCGCACCCTGTAACGTATTATTAATATCTATAACTTGTAAGTTAGATAGGTTAGGCACGTATTCATATTAGTCAGACCGATTAATGTTTCGTTGTGTATTAATCCCGTTTTGGTTGGTACCATTAATTTAACGACGCAGAAATATTCTTGTTTCCCCTCAAATCAGTGGACCGTCATCACCGTAGAGTAGTGCCCGTTGAGACGTTTCCGACGACACCAAGAACGCCAAAAACAGGCAAGTGTGCAATTAAATACGAATTTTTGAAGTTTGATGATTATTACTCTATCTTACTTAAATCTGCATATCTTGAAAACTGCACGTTAAATGACGCTCGAAATCATTTCCATAATGTTCTGGACTAAAAATGTGACACTTTGACATACAACCTGATAGTGTTCAACTTTAAACATTGGCAAAGAAAACTCGTTTTCGCAACCTGTTCGTTAAACTCACATGTTCAACACTCTCATTAAATTTTTTTGTAAATGTCGGCAACCCTCTTTTAATGATTGAAAATGTTGTATAAAAGAAATGATGACATTGTTAAATTGGTACACAACTTGTCTGGACATTTTAAATTCCTAACAAATATGGACATCATGAAAATCGTGCGCCTCGAAGGCGGTATCGTGATATCATGATGTCGTGTGAGTCGACTAGGCCAGCTCGTGTTCCGGCAAACTTTTGGATGGGGTTAGGGTTGAGCGGCCACTAGGCGTATGAAAGGTACTCTCCTCAAGAGCACCACCCACACGCGGTGGGTTTGCGTCAATCACGGTAAGCCCCCGTGAGAGGAACGACCTTCTCATCACGACCTACAGGCATGAACCCTAGATTAGAATGCTAACACTTGACATGAAAACTTGCAACGCTAATTTGGTCATCTTGATAATTGAAATGCTAGTGAATTCAAAGAAACACCCTACTTTAATTCTTGCAACTGCTTAGAACTACATGTTAGGGATGTTTACTTTTCGTTTCAGTATAATTGTCACGTTAAATTGCTGCAGTCGCCTTTTTTAAAATGTTTAATGTTCCTTAAATTCGTATCAGCTGTACATCTTGTTTTGGGTTGCTAACCTTTTCTTGCAGCCCTTGCTGACATTCATTCATGTTTGTGGATGTATGTCAGATTTTGAGCTTGAGTGCTAAGGAGATCTTCTCGAGACATCTGACTTAGAGAGCCAGAGTTCGCCATAGACGCCGAGCCGCATTCTGCGGAAGTCTAGAGTCCCTCTTCCGTCCTACTTTGAGTTTCTGTTTTTTTGCACCTTGTAGTAGGATTAGTCTGTTGTTGTAGTTCTTTTTGGCCCTGCTGTGGCTTGTCTTGTAATTTGATGTACGCATTATATATTTGGATGTGGCATTTATCTTTGAATGTTCTGATTGTTCTGATACGCAAATGCAAGGACCTCTTCTGTGTTTTTATCACAGACGCTTATTGGACTTGAGCTTCACCGCTCCAGTTCAAGCGGGCCTTGTAACGTTCTCACTTCCAGTATCTTTTGGGAAGCGGGGCGTTACAGGGCGACTCGACTCGGGTAATCGGTGGGGTAGCGGTGAGCAGCGGACGACGGGGCGGGGTTGGTGGCTACCTAGGTTGGTGATGGCGGTGCTGGGAGTTCGTCGAATTTGTGCAGAGGGGTCAGAGGGCTGTGCAGGTCCTGGGTTCGGCGAGGGGGACGGGGCTGTAAGTTGAAGGATGTGGGAGATGGCGCTAGGAGAGGGGGTGGTGGAGAGAGGTTACGTGCAGAGGAGATGAGGTGGTTATGGGGAACTTGAGGTGTCGGAGAAGAAGAAGTAGGGGACGTATGGTTCGGTGGCCGGAGAGAGAGAGAGAGAGAGAGAGAGAGAGAGAGAGAGAGAGAGAGAGAGAGAGGGAGGGTGGGTGGCGGTGCTGAGGGGGCGACGGCGAGGCTGGGTCGGAGGCGAGTGGTGGATGGTAAGCTACTCGGGGATGGTTCGGACGTCGAACAAGACCAAAGGTGTTACGGACTGCGTGACGCCAGCGATGGCATCGGAGGGAGGAAAAGAGAGGCCGCCGGAGTTGGTAGGGGAGAGGGGCAGGTGGTGGTGTCGAGGAGGGAGGAGGTGCAGTGCGGTGGCTAGAGCAGGGTGGTGCAAGGGTAGTGGAGACTGAGGAGGGACGTCAGAGGCGAGTTCGAGAGGAAGACGACATTTGGGCGGTCGCCGGAGGCGGGTGCAGACTTACGGCATGCAATCGACGGTGAAGGAGGGATGTACGGGGTTTTCTTGGGCATTGGGTGGAGGAAGATGGTGGGCGTCGTCGAGCTGAATGCAGTGGCCGGAGATGTGGGCAGACTGGGAGATTGGAAGGCGTAGAAGATGGCGAGAGGGCTGAGGACGATGGTCGGAGGTCGCGGTGGGGGTGTTGCATTTTAGAGGGGTCAGAGAGCTTTGTATGTTTGGTGTGTGACAGAGAAGAAGGTAGGCGAAGGAGAGTTTGAGTTTGAGGAGGAGATGACTGGGGTTGCAACGAGAAGGGGGATTGGCTGGGGTGAAGTTGTCGGAACTCTGCGGTAAGGGGGTTCGAACATGGAGGGTGTGTGGTTCTTGAAGGAGAAGTGGCAGTACTTCGAAGGTTGAGGAGGAGGCTTCGGAGCTGTGGGTTGGGTTTTGCCCGCTTCTGCATGGGTTTTGAAGGAGGGGAAGTGGAGAGAGAGATAGTTTGATACATTGGGAGTTGTTAGGATGCACAAGATCCTAGGGATCACGTGGTAAGGATTTTGCAGGATTCGTGCGTTCATGGGTTTGGTTATGGGTTACGATAAATTTTTAAAGATTTATTAACTAAAAATAAATCTTTGATTAGAGAAAGTCTTTAGGATATTACAAATTTAGTTAGGATATTAGATTTTGGAGGATCGATTCGGTTATGATTAAGATTTGTTAGAGTGAGGTTTAGATTCCTGAAGCCGATTTGGTGATGAGGATTTAATTTAGGAAATCAGTTCGATTAAGATTAAATTCGATCAGTTTAATTAAGATTTGAGTTAGATTAGATTTGATTACGAAATCAATTCGGTTAAGATATTTGAAAGATCGGTTCGGTTACGATTTGATAAGGAAATCAACATTAAGATCTTTAGATTACTGGTTTGGATTTGATCGAGATGCTAAAACTTATTAGGTTTTGGATTAGATCGGAAAATCGATGTAGTCAAGATAATCAAATTATTATGATTTCGCCCCTGCATCAACATCAACCGAAGTTATAGAGACGATAGCATCGTGATCGTGAAGTCGAGAGGATCGCGAATAAAGATTCGATCATGAATTCAAGTTAAATAAAAAATCCTATAGTAATTATTCAAATAATCAATTTATTAATGATCGCGCCCCGGTATGCACACGCACCCGGGACAAGCGACTCGTAGTCTTACCGCAAGCGCACGGTGTAGTGGCGAGCGGGTATCGAACTCAGGGAGGAACAATGACAATGTCTTCTTCCACCTAGATATCAAAATGGTTGAGAATAATTTGGGGTAAAATTTTCACAATCGTTCGAATGTCGATAGAAATATCAATAAAATAAAGCGCCTAGGGATAGGGAATCCCCGCTACGGATCGTATCTCATCGTTGTGATTCGTAGGTTAGATCATTGCTAGACTTGAATTTTAGGTGAACTAGTCGCAACTAAATGTAGAACCAAGCTCACGCTCTCGTGCTATTGCCGGTCTATAGCAAACCTAGGTTATGGCCCAATCTCTTGCAAACCCTAACCTAAGCCGCTAGCGTGAAGAACGACGTCATCGTTCAACCGTATCTCGAGCCCACTCTCGTGCAAACTCGAGCTACGACCTAGGTTGAGATAGTTCCTACCCGTCCAATCTCTTGCAAATGGGTATTGGTATAGAAATACGATTAAAAACCCTAGCCTTGGTCCAATCTCTTGCAAACCAATTCTACAAAATTCCAATCGTAAATCTAAATCGAATTTCTAGGGCTTCCTATCAATTGGGACCCAATCTCTTGCAAATCCCAATCGATATGAATCCCTAGCCATCCGTAGTAAATCGATCACAACCTAACCCTAATCAATTCTAGCAAGAATTTCACCAATCCATCACAATTCAGAAATAGGGTTCATAGGGTTCATCCCTATGCCCTATGACGATAAAACTACTCACTAATCATCATGCAATTCATAAGAAATTCAATAGCAAAATCAACACAATTCATTGCAATAGAGAAATCAACAACAAAAATAGAGTTTTTGACAAGAAAAGAGACAAACCAATGAGAATCCAATAGCATCCAACAAAAGTCCCCTTTCTAATCTCTCCAAAAAGCCTAAATCTAATTATCTAAAAAGCTCTCTAAAAAGGCTGCAAAAAGTATCAAAAAGTTCTTTCAAACTAGGGCAAAAAATGGGTTTAAATACCCCTCAAAATCGCCCAAAAAATCGTGACAAAAATGCCCCTGCGCAGCCCAGAAATCGTAGTTTACGCAGCAGGCGGGGCGGCTCACTTAGCCGAGTGACAAATGTCACTCGGCCGAGTGACAAACCCTGTAAAATTACAGTAATTTGGGACTTTTCGGGGGTCTGTCTTCGGAAGTGACTCGGCCGAGTGGATTTACTCACTCGGCCGAGGGGCATTTCTTGTTCGGCCGAGTCAGAACCGTCAAAAGCCTGTACATTTACAGTAAGTCGGCCTCTTTTGAAGTGGATTTTCCCATGCCACTCGGGCGAGGGGATTTCCATGCTCGGCCGAGTGGACTATCGTCACTCGACCGAGTGCACGCCTATTTCCTTCTGTTGTTGCGTGTCCGGTCTGGTCGGCCGAGTGGTCTTCTTGCTCGGCCGAGTGGGTGGTTCACTCGGCCTAGTGATATGCTGCAGATGCCCAATCTTCATCTTTTCGCTTCCTCGTCGCTCCTACGACGTTCCTTCTTCTCCCGCTTGTCTTCCATCGTCGAATAGCCCTCGAAAGAGCTTTAGGTGACACTCCGAAGTGGGTGCAAATCCTCTTGATCTCAAAATCACTCCGAATCCTCCATATCTCCTGAAATAAGACAAAACAAGAAATCGTGAAAAGCATCGCAATATTGCCGAATAATCGTGAAAAATGCGATATGAGCGATCAAAGTGGCATGCAAACATGCAGAAAAAGGGTGTAAAATACGGAGTGATCAAAATCCCCCATGCTTGCCTCTTACTCGTCCTCGAGGAAGATGAGTAAAAAAAAGCAAACTCGACGGGCAAAATAATGGAAAAGAAGGAAAATAAAAATAAAAATAGAATCGAAAGCGAAGAAGGTGGTGCTAGATCATTCTTCTCAGGACGTGGGTTTTGCTTACTCATATAGCATACATCGAATATAAAACACACGTCAAAGACTTTTATTTCGATATTATAGTATAATAGATGCATTCGAAATAGAAAACCCCAAAATATCAACATAGCATGAAATATGGAATCATTCTAGGATTAACATCGTCTGAAGCATCTAAAGCGGTATGCATAACCATAGATCACACACTTTTCAATTGAATGCTTTCTATAAGGAGTATAAGAGGTATCACACGATATGGAATAGTGAGAATAGAAAAGTATGGTTTTCATGAAATGAATGCTAAGTGTCGATTTCTGGATTTCGTGAAACTTTAGCAATCTCACCGAGTATAGAAACAAATCAATATGTACATTCCCCATTTCTTTTGAAGCTCCAAAAAAAGTAAAAATAAAAACAAATAGATGGAAGAAAGAGAGAAATAGTATGAGATGGGATCGTTATGAACTTCTTTTCTATTTTCTTTTCTTTTTCTCAATTTTTCTCCTTTTTTTGAATAAACATATATACATAAGCGATCCCAAATCAAAAGAGAGAAGGATATACAGGTATATATTTTTTTCTTTTTGATTTTGGGGATTTGGAGCATGAAAATTAATAGCGGGGGAAATGCCGATAATAGACTTGCTAAAGGGGGGATTCACCAATGAATTTTAAGTAGAGAAATAATGCTCAAGATATTGTGGAGAAAGAAATAAATGTATCACTCGGTTCACTCTATAAGACGTGCACGTCAAATTTCAGCAGAGTAATATAATCTACTCAGTTTAATCTCAAAAAGCAAACTAGTCCAGATATATCGTCCTAGCAAACATTTAATCAACCTGAAAGTGAAGCGTACAATTCATGCAATAAGAAGTGATATGATGAAGGGAAGCAGTACTCCAGATATAAGCAATCAATGCGTGAAGCTTGGTGTGTTTTCTATTAAAAGCATACATATGAATCATCAGACATGAGCTAATAACAGAATTTCATCCATATTCATACAGGAAAAGAGTGGGTTACTATTTTAAAATGCAAAGCATGACATGGCATATGATATCTGAAACAAAAGCAATGATGTGACAAAATAGCATGCATATAGAGATAAGCTAACACCACGTCATCATCATCACAGAAAAATCATCTCTAGCAAAGGTTGAAAGAAACAAAGATAAAAGAAAATAGAACTATATATACAATGCGGCATACTCAAAAAATGAAAAGAAAACGTGATGCATGATAAAAAAAATGAAAAAGTGGTGAAAATAAGTGCAAAAGTGGAAAGAAAGTGTGAGAAATCAAAAATAAAGGGTGGCAAAAATAAAAAGTGTGAGAACTCACTCCCCAAGCTGAAGTTCACAG
>CM061142.1:118670364-118764552 GCA_030789695.1 Scilla litardierei
TACAAGTGTCTTTCGACTCATAATACGAGAGATTAGAACTCTCTTTATGTGACTTGTCAAGTCTGTTCTCATTGGTATGGCCTAATCTATTTTGCCATAGATAAAGTTTCTATAACTTGTGTATTCGTGTATTAATGTTTAATACAATATCATTATACAAAGCATTCACACTGAGACATTGCTTCAGAAGCAAAGTGACGAAATTCCCCAAATTGTGTTCTACTTTTGTATAACAATTATTATGAAATCCTGACATCAAATATGTCACATTTTCAGTACCTCCTACTTTTGCCTTTTCTTATCATAGTCAAAACTTTCTTTCTCAATTGACTTTCCTCATTGCCTTCTTCGTTCTAAATCACATTGAGGCAGTACTTTCCCAACAAAAATTATTAGATGTGCAAGCATCCCACGTATCCAAACACTTGAGCTTCACAACCTTGAGTTGACTCAACAAGTTGCTTGACTCAAGATCTGATTTGAATACAAGTTCTTGCACCGCTCATGCACTCATCTTCGAGTCAAACAATTTGATCGATGTTTCGTATCTTGCAGATCGAAACCGTTTTCAATACAACCTTGAGTTGACTCAACAAATTGTATAAAGAAACTTGCTTTAAACATCAGTATGTTCAAGCTGCCCCTCATAAAGGCGAGTGACAAGTAGCGTGCTTTTATTTTGTTGGACACATAGCTCAAGGAAATCATTGTCCGTAAGCTTGTGCTAGTAAGGACATTTTAAGGTCATTGAGAACCTGGGTTAGACTATCAAACTTGATTTGAGTTGATATTCCTTAAACAATCATCTTGACCAGTTTACATTTTCTATTAGGATATTAATATTCGGATTCCATCATGTATAACATAGAATTTCCTAGTTTAGCATATGTTCAATGATTTTTAAATATAGTTAAATGGATTATATTCAACTATATCCTCCAACTATTTTGCGATCATCTTAAGCCATAAAGATGAACGAATAATAATATTTAGTGGAAAAGGGACACGACCACCCTGAGTCTTACAACCTTGAGTAGGCTCAACAAGTTGCTTAACTCTACGATCGGTAGACGAATCTTCATCAATCACATCGAATGTGATTCCCTTATAGGTTTTTACCCCTAGCCACTTATGATCTTGAGTTGGCTCAAAAAATCATAAAGACTAGTCTAGTCAGACCCTTACTTTCTTGTCCAATCCTAACTTACACCAGCACTCAGTTTGTTCACGACGCGACAGTTTGGGTTAAGTCGAACTACATAACATGTTTAATGGAATTGTTTCCCAAAAGATAGTCATGTTACATCTTGAGTTGACTCAACAACTATAACATGAAATCCCTGGTTCCCAAAGTCCAAAGGTAAGGGCTATGACTAACCTTGAAGAATATTTTTAACGTAATTGACTAGATATTGTCGACGGTGTCTCATAATCATAATTCGCATCCTTGCGGTCCAGCAAAACACGTCCAGGGATTTGGCTAGGCTAGGATCACTATCTCAAGTCGAGCTAGGGTGATCCACAACACTAGTCAAAACACACTAGACCGTAACATGGTCCATTGAAGGAAACTTCTTATTCATATGTGTGTCATCGACTAGATATGACTTCATTAAAACTAGTTAATCCTATTAACTAGTTGAATCCTAAAATTCAAAATTATTAGGATTGGTTAATAACTTTTATTAATGTCCTTATCAACTATAAGGATGTTTAGGGTGCTATCCTAATCATGTATTAGGCATTTAAACAAGTTTAAATCATAGCATGTCTTTCAAAAAATTATCAGATAATTTTCTTAAAAGTTTTTAATGGCTAACCTAGTAGTTCTTCTTGTATTATCATATAATTAACCAGAAACATTATATAACCATTAAAAATTATCATCTAAACATTTTAGCCTGAAAACATAGCAAATAAAATTATCTCATAAATTTTTGCTAAACATGCAACTTAAATTTTATCTCATAAGTTTAAGTTACATTAAAATTATCACATAATTTTAAATATTTAACTATTACAATAGTCACATGATTTTAAAATTAAATCTAATTTTCAAAACCATTTTTAGAAAATAAATGTCACATGAAAACAAAAATTTCATAGTTTAAATAAAACCACCATCTGATGGAGAAGCATGCTGTATCATATACATTTTATAGCTGCAAAATATAGATCATGTAACCTGGCTCTGATACCAATGTTAGGTTTTCTGTGTCCTTATGGCCATAAATCGACGTCCGGCCTAAGTCGGTCGGACGACGAAAAAAAATAGCAGCGGAAAAACAGATTTAAAACTATTTTAAATCTAGCCCTAAAGAAAACAAACCCTAGCCAAAATCTCTACTATCCCAGGGTTGGGTCCGACCAACCCCGAAGGATAGATCTATCTAACATTTGCAATTATAAACGCATGAATATTTAACCTACATACCTTTCACTTCGTTTCCATAGAATACGATGCGTCGTTTTCAGCGACATTTCTTTGGCCCTGTGCCACTTCTCCCATGGGAACCGCGTCCCGAGCCGCACCTCGTCTCAAGCCAAACCGCTTCCCGAATCGCACTGTGTCCCAAGCGAGCAACACCCTTGTCGCCAAGCCAACCACGCGTCGAAGTGGATTTCACCTTTAGTGGATCCTCCGTCAAGACTTCGGATCCGATCTGAATTCCTTCGTAGCTTTGCTAGAGCCCGATCAGGAGTAAGGAAGAATTACGGAGAGATGGAATAATTTATTTAAGTCTTAATCCGAGCATGCCCCAAACTTTTGGAAGCTTCTTGGATTTTGAGACTGGGTGCAAGTTTTCAAGGAGAGTGTTGGCCCCTATTTATATAGGCGGCCGACCCCTCCCCTTCTCATCATATCTGATGTGGGACTAAAGAGTTTTTGGAGGAAAAATTAATTAAAATTTGTCTTTCACAAAGGCCAATCTTTAGCGAAATTTTCCTCCTTCACTGTTAAGCTTCGTAATTGATAAAACCTATCAAATCGAATAGCACTGAACGGTGAATGCATAGAAACAAACGACGCTCCATTTTGACTTCGTTTGACCCCTCAAACGTAGTCCCAAAGTTGGGCTAAAATCAGCAATTCGTTGAAATTCCAGCCGCCACAGAAAATAGGGTTTAAAACCCTAGAGTGGGCCCCACAAATGGGGCCCAAAGGATTGCTGGGCACGCCCAATGGGTGCCCCCAGTCTGCTGGGCGAACCCGCCCATGCGGGCAGGTCTGACCCATCAGCAAATCGCATTTGCGGGCGGGCTGAGCCCACTTGGCGGGCTCGCCCCGCCCGCAAATGCAGGCAGTCTCAGCCCGCTAGTTTTGTGGATGTAGGTCAAACCCTGAGAACATGTACAATGAATGGGAGCCTTATGAGACTCTAGCTAAGCCAAAAAATGAGTTGCCCAAGGAATAGATTGCTAGTCTTTATGTTGTCGATAGACTTAGTTTCCTCTTGTATCATATTTTTAGAAAGCTCTTTTAAGTTACTTTTAAAAGTTGTAAAAATGTGTCCATATTGTTGGGAGACTTTCATAATTAATTATGCACTTTTGTTGCTTTAGTTATTTTCTATGATTGGTTTAATTATAATTTGCATGGGATTGTGTTGGTTGTAGTTTTTAAGCTTAATGCATTTTGATCAAAACAAAAGTGAAAAAATTTATCATCCATTATTTCATTTGTTTTAAATACATCGCGGCCTTTATGTTTCGTTTTCCAAGTATTTTGGAAAGCGGGGCATGACATGATAGATGAATGTAGCAAGGCGTTTAATGAGCCAACCATTAGCAGAGAGCCCCTATTCATATCCTCAACCTTCTACGAAAAGGTGATCAGCATCATCATAGTGAGGGATGATGGATGCATGCATAAGCTAATATACTTTGTTAGAAAAGTACTTCATGTTGTCGAATTGAATTACTCACTAGCATATACTATAGTCATCACTGCCGTAAGCTACAATCATATTTTCATGCTCATATAGTGACCATGCTTTCCATCTTACCCCTTGGCAAAAGCCCTGGGAAAACCAGAATGATAGGTTGTATGCTTCCCTGGGCCATTGACTTATCTGAATATGGGATGCACTATGTTAGGTCATACGTGTGTGGCTATGTTGTCATTAGTGGCACAATGGGTTCATCTGGCGGATTTCAGTTTTTGTTACGAAGAATGTTGGATAGTAAGTTGAACATTATGTTGTACATAATGTTCAACATACTGCATCAGGTAGCTGGGATGAATAACGAGCTTGCGATCACTGAAGATAGGAGGAGCCTCAGATATCAGTTTATTATCTTCAACGCTATTCTGGTATATTCCCGTCGAGACTGAAGCATCGTTAAATATATTATTGGTTTCTATTATCTCTATGTATTTGTTGTAGAATCGGTTGGAGAGAGATTTTTGCCCACCTATTGTTATTGCTGTTTTTAGAAGATTTGGCAGAACCACTCCCTAGCTTGGTTCCGTTAATTGTGGGTTGCTAATATTCTCGGATTTGATCGAGCAAACTTCCTTCAACCGCTCCGTGATTGCGGTGGAGAGGTATTGAAAGAAGTGCAAAGATTGGCGGCTAGCGACTTTGACAACGACTTTCGCGAAAGTCGAAAAAAGCTCCAGGAGGAGGCTGACGACTACCGAGGTAGGGGATCAAGGGAGTTGATCTTTGTCAGTTTAGCAAGGGGAGCTTGCACGCAAGGGGAGCTTGCACAAATTATTCCATGGGTTTGGTAGAGACCACCCAACACGGTTTGTATTGAGGGGGAAGTTGTTCCTCCTAATAAAACATGGTATTGGGGATTGTAATCATTAATATTTAGTGGAGTAATTTTATTTTTTGAGCGAGGCCCTGCAGATGTAGGTGTGCACATCGAAGTGCGTTACCAAGTTCCTTGTGTCACCTTGGTTTCTATATTTTATCATTGTGTTTATTTGGTTGTGCATACGTACTGAATCTCAATTTGTATCAGAGCAGGTCATCCGTGCTGCTTTGTGTTGTCAAAGTGGGTGTGATCCTGTGTTTTTAGTATGCTAGCCATGAATACAAAGGAAGGTGCATCCGTGACACGTCCTCCGCTGCTCACCGGCACAAACTACACATACGGGAAGTCTCGGATGCGTGCATTCATTAAGTCTCTCGATGAGAAGGCTTGGGTGGCCACAATAGAAGGATAGACTCCTCCAGTCTAAGTCGACAAAGAAGGAAAAGAACACCTCAAACATGCTAAATATTGGATTCCCGAAGAAGATCGAGCAGCTCTGGGAAACTCAGAGGCCATGAATGCAATCTTTACAGCTGTGGCTGAAGAGCAGTTCAAGTTAATCTCCACATGTGAGTATGCCAAAGAAGCGTGAGATATCCTTCAGAATGTCCATGAAGGAACTAGTACGGTAAAAGCCTTTAAACTCCAATTGCTTGCATCCTAATTTGAAAATCTCAGGATGAATGATGATGAGACTGTAGCTGAGTTCAATGGAAGACTGCAAGATATAACAAATCAGCTTTCTAATTGGGGAAGAAGTACTCTCAAAAGAAGTTGATTGAGAAAACTCTGAGATCCCTACCTGACAAGTTCTCTTCAAAGATTACGGCCATTGAAGAAATAAGGAACACATCTACTATGAGATTGGATGAACTCATGGGGTCTCTTCAGTTCTACGAAATGAATCTGAAGTGGAACAAAAGTGTCACACCCTGCTTCCCATAAACTGAAGACGAGGCGTGAGGAGGTCCGCTCAGACTTGGAGTTGTGAGGCTACAAGTATGATAAGCGTCTGAAAAAAACACTTCCAATAACCAAGTCCTTGCAACCACGAAGCGAAACAAAGATAATAATAATTTAAGCAAAAATAAAACTCCACCAATAACATCCAGATTTTCCAAACATACAGAGACAAGTTGTAAAGGAAAGTACAAGAGTCTGAAAAGAGGTCTAAAGCATGGCCGACTTATTACATAACATCTACATGAAAAGAGAGGTGCTACGCACCGACAGCCTAACAGTGACTAAGCAGAAAGCAACAACAACAAGAAGGAGCTCTAGGACTGGTCTCCAGTGTCCTCGAACTAAACACCTGCAACCTGTTCGTTTTCGGCTACGGACTCTGGCTCACAACCTAACATGTGACGCCCAAAAGAGAAAATGGGCACATGTCAGCAAAGTCTCCAAGGAGACTTTGTGCAAGGAAACTAAAAGAAAGGGGAAAACAGCCTAGCAATTCTAAAATATACGATGACATGGCAGTTTAAGGCATGGATGCACAAGTAAGAAGTGCAACAAGTATGACAAGGCAAGGGTAGCAAAGCTACTAAAACATTCACATGGATTTACAAGACAAGTAAGCACGTCGTGCACAGAGTTTACGCCCTTTGGCTGGAGCGGCTGTACGGACCAACTCCTAAGCTCAAGTGATCGCTTAACCCTACCCCTCCACGTGTAATTGGGCATTGGCTTTTGACCAACACATGTAGCCCGCTTCTGGTTCACGAGCCAGGAAGTGTATTTGGCATAGGATTGTGCCTGCAACGCAGGTGCCTAGCCTCAACAAGGAAGTACAAGTAGCGTGTGTTACGAATGCAAACATTCAAGCATGGAATGACATGTTAGGATGCATGGCATGGCAAGAGTACAACTAAAGTGCGTACAGATATAGAAATTAAACGTGAAAGGCAAGATGTATGTATGACATGGTAGAGTACAAATAAAGAGTGTACAGATATAGAAATTAAACGTGACATATAGGGATGCATGAAATGACATGAAAAGGGGTCGAATCTAGCTTCGTTGTCAAGCTAGATTCTAGAAGGCGTCTAGGCGACTATCATTTCATCGCCTATTCTCTTTTACGCTACAATCAAGGAATGGCCTAAAACACGGCCTAAACAAGGAACTGGCAAGTTTCACTTGCCTGAAATACGTGCTGATATCACAATTCTCAAAGTCCAATCACAGATTCACAACGTCCAGAGCTCCCACGCTCAGTCCAACAATCAGCCTATAGTCCCATAATTTTAAGTTGGATTAGTGAGTTACAAAGCAGTAAAAATAATCGTTTTTAATCTTGAATTAACATGCGATGGTTGGGGTTCCTATAGTTAGAAATATACCCTCACACGACGCGAGAGCTACACTGACATTGGGTAGCGATGTCAGGGGTTGAATTAACAGAAGCGTGCGACGATCCACTGCACGTCAGCGAACAACGTCAACGGCGGACGACAGTGACAACGAACGACGACCAGTCGGGTAGCGGCATGATCACCGAACAGTAACACAGAGGGAGAGGATAGCCGTACGACGTCCTACAGCCTGCTGTCGGGTTGTGCATGGCAACAGCCCAATGGGAGACTAACAAGTCGATGGAGAGGCTGATTTGGGGGAGAGGGGCTGATTTGGGGACGATGATGGAAGTTTGAGGGTACACGAGCTGTTTCGGAAGTAGGGAGGCAGTTTGGGGTTTGCCGGTGGGTGGAGATTGACGTGTGTGGTGGGGGTCCGGTGGTGCGCGGCCTGGGGAGGTCAGAGGGAGGTGGCGCAAGGGAACAAGGAGGGGTGTCGCTTGACAGTTTTTGAGTGGGGAAAAACTATCGGCAGTTTATCTTTCGTGGCAAAGCTTCGGCAGTTTGGTGGGCCTTGGCCGGAGATTTGACAGGGTGGCCGGAGTGACCAGCCTGGCGATCTGAGATGCAGGCCATGGGTCCAGGAGAGGAGGTCGATGGGTGTCATTTGTTGGCCGGAGGGTGAACGGTGGGGATGAAGGGAAGACGATGTGCGTTAGGATGGCAGCCGGCGGGAGGAGGAAGGCTCCGGCGGTTGGCCAATGACGTGGGGGTCCGGTGTCGAGGCAAGGAGGGGCTGTCGCGATCTTGCGTGAGTTCCATCGGGGCTGGTGGCTCGTTTGCGTTTGCTGGGAGAGAATATGACTTAGGTTTGCCTTTAGGGTTTATTATATAGAAAGTAGGGGTTCACACGAGAATAGGGCTTTTGGCATATATTACGTGGGAGCCTAGGCCTGGCTTCTAGGTTTCTTTCTTTATTCATGTGATTTAAAAACCCAAACATAGGTGCTGTGAGTGTCTCTCTCTAACTGGGTTCGGCCAAAAATTCCAAGCAAGTCGGATAAGGATTAATAGGAAATGAATTTGAATAAGAATGAAATCTCGTTAATAGTATTAAAAGGGATTAGTATTAATTTGGTTTAATTAGGAAAAAATCATAAAACTTAGGGTTAAATAAAATAGATTGTGAAGAATAGTGAAAGTGGGTCAAACGGAGCCCTAAAATTATGAGATAAATACTGGGGCAACCGTGACGACGAGAGAATCGAAATTAAGAAGATCGGTCACGGCTAGGGTGACGGAAAACGGAACTAAAAACAAAAAGGTCTAACGACGAAAGTGAAAGCTACGACGCCTTTTTGAACAAAGTCAAATTGTGGGAGAACGACCCGTGAAATGATGTTCCAAAATATTTCCACAAATTAATACTCTTCCAGAGGGTCACAACGACATATTACATCATGCGTTTCGAATGAGAGATAAGGCTAAGAAAAATACGTGAACTTCAAGGAAAATACGCGTACAAAGGATACGGGGTCCAAAGGCGACAATAATCCCAAGTTGGGCACACGTCGGGGGTTGGCTTGCTAAGGATGCAACCAAGGTGCTACGGCCCAATCGACTCAATGACACAACTCACATACGAAGCAACAAAACCAATTAGGTACCCGAACTTGCTATACGCACAGTCGTATAACGAATAGTGAGTACCGACCGTGACATCCTACCCACCTTAGGACAAAGTCTGTCCTCGGACTTTCTAACATATCTAGTCGCTCTGGTAACCACACCAATCATATCACATTATAATTCAAGCCTGGTATAGTCATTACAAGTGATTACATATGCACTAGGTAGTCAAACATTAACACTACTATCATGTATATATTCACGCACATTATACACTTATACCTATCATAGTCAGTCAAATTTATACACGTATTTCAATCATTCATATAGTCATGTACATCCTTATATAGCTATTAAACACTTATTACATACCATGGTACACATACTCACAAACAAATAAATAGTTCACACCAGCAAATACAATCGTATTACTTCATGTATAGATAACTACCTATGCACAAAACAAACATGGGTATACTACTCCCTAATATTTCCGAGTATATATCCAACACCAAACACATCAACACATGTAATCACACCATACCATTATTAAATCAGGTTTACCATATCTAATATATATTCACCATTACTAGAATTTCACAAATATATATAGTCATTCAAATGCACACAGATACTTCACCATATATTCACATCACATACGGTCCTATAACTATATTCAAGACTCATCACACGTACCATAATTACAAATACCTATAACTAAGCACATACTTACCCGTGCATGGTGCACACCCACACACGCTAATATAACATTCCTTCACACCACTATATACTCAGCACATCTACACACTTAGTTTAGCTAGCACATATATATTCACACAGGCAAGTCCTTAGTAAATAACTATACCAAAAGACCAACACCTATAACTACATACTGGTATAGCCACCCACAATCATGTGCGTAACACAACCAGGCATAAACAATCCTATCACTATACATACATCATCCATCGTTATATTCATGGTACTACACGTAACCACAAACATATGTAACAGTGTACTTAGAGTATACCCCCTCAAACATGAGTGAGACTCAGAACCCATATCAGAATACTATATACATAACACGATACTTATACCTACACCAACACAACACTCTTATATATATATATACCTACCAACGTACTACACATACATATCACAATATCAATCACAACTTTATATTTAATTAAATAACACCATAAAATGCAATCACTTTACAAACCATAATAATATTACATTATCAGTACACATACACAATCATGATACACCCCTCTACACATGCATTCATCGTATAGTCACACATATATATAATATATAACACCATATTAATATACATATAATTAGTATACCGCTACATATACCTATCCATACATAGTTACGACATTCAATAATCGTGTATACTTCGAGGTATACACGCCCACACACAACATCCCGTAAAGGCAAGCAATACCAAACAAAATTTATTATCCTATTACCGTACGTATACCACACATATTCATATAGTAAGCACATACATACGTACGAGCACGTGCCCATACGTACTAACATATAGATCAAATAATAGGCATGCACATTTAACTATAAGTACCCTAATATCATTATACCTAATATATACATAACTTTACCAACATATTATTTCAACCATTAATAAGTATCTCCAACTACATACACCCCCAGTAGACATTCCAACACTAATTCTTATATACACAGACATCCCTAGAGTGGTATAGCTATCCACACACATATTTATAAATATTAACACACATACAACTTCATATATACCATGACCATGTAATTATATGCACTACAACGACATCACAATCTTACTAATAAGCCCACCATACTACATTAAGGTTAACGCATGCAACCGTAAGCACTAATGTGATAGCTAAAAAATTGTGAGGAACCAAAATCGAAATTGAAATGAAACAAGATCGGGATGAATGTGTTCAGATGAGGTGACATATAAGGGAAAAGCTTGGTTGGGTGGAACAAAATATAATTCAGAATAATCAAGTAGGGAGGAAAGATGTAAAATACGAAGTAAGGATAAACTAAAATGTAAGTTATAAAATAAAAAAATATAACGATATCCTTATAAAACATAGAAGGGTAGCATGAAAGTTAAATCACGACATAAGAATTAGACGCAGAATAATGAGTATGGAGGTGAATGAATTATCTTACAATTGAAGATAAATTTAAATGAAGATAGTATTTTACAAAAATTTGAAGTAGAAAAATGATGAGTATAAAATCGACACGCTGAATGCTGAAGTCCCATGTAACTTAGAAAAGTATATTAAAGGTAAGCGCGATGAGTTATTCGAATAAGTTTTAATGGCATACATAAGAAACGAAAATTATAAACCAAATTTGGGTAAATAGAAGTACGGCTCAGAATAAAATTAGTATATGAAAAAGGACAAGGTATTTATATAGGTATGAAAAGTATAGGATGGAAAAATATTATAAAATAGTAATCAAAAATCTCGACAAAAGTTTCGAAATTCAATAAAAAATGAATTTAAGTCAACGGAAGAGTATGAAGTCTAAGTATATATATTAAAAGTTTTTGAACGAGTTTAAACTTAGCGAATGAGGAATATCAAAAATACTTTCAGAAGATTAAAGATTTGTAACGAAGAGATTCGAAAATTAACGACGATCGTCATGAGGCGATCTCGTGAATCGAGGGCAAGGAATATGGTCGCATGATCGAAACATAAACACGCCTAGAATATGACTCATGAAAATCTACGGAAACTCCTACGGTCGACCAACTAAAGATTGGGAAACTTAGTGCTAAGACTTTCTAAGGAACTATACTGGAATGAATTGCGTTCGGCTTGGTCCGAAATCGATGGACCCAAGCGAACGACTAAGGAAATTCTAGAAGTCTATTATGGTCAGAGCTAGTCAGGAACCACTAAGGTAACTCCTAAGACGATTATATCAATTTCTAGCATGGATTCTAACTAACAATCAGGGACATCTAACTAGCCAGCACAGACGTCTAACTAAGTCTTACTATAGTCATGATATATGGATTTCCCTACTAAGCTGAGATAGATGCTCAGGCAACACGTCTTCTAGCCACATAGGACATGGAAAACACTCTTATTAGACTCAGATTTTACGACTCGAATGTTTCGAATAACTAATGAATGTTTTTATTATTATCGTTGTCCCGATAATTCGCAGTTGCAAAAGGACCAGCATCATCCACCAGCAAAACCTGTCACGCCCCGCTTCCCATAAACTGAAGACGAGGCGTGAGGAGGTCTGCTCAGACTTGGAGCAGTGAGGCTACAAGTCTGATTAACGTCTGAAAAAAACACTTCTAATAACCAAGTCCTTGCAACCACGAAGCGAAACAAAGATAATAATAATTTAAGCAGAAATAAAACTCCACCAATAACATCCGGATTTTCCGAACATTCGGAGACAAGTCTTACAGGAAAGTACAAGAGTCTAAAAAGATGCCTAAAGCATGGCCGACTTATTACATAACATCAACATGAAAATAGAGGTGCTACACACTGACAGCCTAACAGCGACTAAGCAGAAAGTAACAACAAGAAGAAGGAGCTATAGGACTGGTCTCCAGTGTCCTCGAACTCAACACCTGCAACCTGTTAATTCTCGGCTACAGACTCTGGCTCACAACCTAACATGTGACGCCCAAAAGAGAAAAGGGGCACATGTCAGCAAAGTCTCCAAGGAGACTTTGTGCAAGGAAACTAAAAGAAAGGGGAAAACAGCCTAGCAGTTCTAAAATATGCGATGACATGGCAGTTTAAGGCATGGATGCAACAAGTAAGAAGTGCAACAAGTATGACAAGGCAAGGGTAGCAAAGCTACTAAAACATTCACATGGATTTACAAGACAAGTAAGCACGTCGTGCACAGAGTTTACGCCCTTTGGCTGGAGCGGCTGTACGGGCCAACTCCTAAGCTCAAGTGATCGCTTAACCCTACCCCTCCACGTGTAATCGGGCATTGGCTTTTGACCAACACATGTAGCCCGCTTCTGGTTCACGAGCCAGGAAGTGTATTTGGCATAGGAATGTGCCTGCAACGTAGGTGCCTAGCCTCAACAAGGAAGTACAAGTAGCGTGTGCTACGAATGCAAACATTCAAGCATGGAATGACATGTTAGGATGCATGGCATGGCAAGAGTACAACTAAAGTGCGTACAGATATAGAAATTAAACATGACAGGCAAGATGTATGTATGACATGGCAGACTACAAATAAAGAGCGTACAGATATAGAAATTAAACGTGACATATAGGGATGCATGAAATGACATGAAAAGGGGTCGAATCTAGCTTCGTTGTCAAGCTAGATTCTAGAAGGCTTCTAGGCGACTATCATTTCATCGCCTAGTCTCTTTTACGCTAAAATCAAGGAATGGCCTAAAACACGGCCAAACAAGGAACTGGCAAGTTTCACTTGCCTGAAATACGTGCTGATATCACAATTCTCAAAGTCCAATCACAGATTCACAACGTCCAGAGCTCCCATGCTCAGTCCAACAATCAGCCTACATTCCCGTATTATTAAGTTGGATTAGTGAGTTACAAATCAGTAAAAATAATAGTTTTTAATCTTGAATTAACATGCGATGGTTCGGGTTCTTACAGTTAGAAATATACCCTCACACGACGCGAGAGCTACACTGACGTCGGGTAGCGACGTCAGGGGTTGAATTAACAGAAGCGTGCGACGATCCACTGCACGGCAGCGAACAACGTCAACGGCAGACGACAGTGACAACGAACGAAGACCAGCTGGGTAGCGGCACGATCACCGAACAGCAACACGGAGGGAGAGGATAGCCGTACGACTACCTACGGCCTACTGTCAGGTTGTGCGCGGCAACGGTCCAATGGGAGACTCAACAAGTGGAAGGAGGCTGATTTGGGAGAGAGGGGCTGTTTTGGGGACGATGATGGCAGTTTGAGGGTACACAGGCTGTTTCGGAAGTAGGGAGGCTGTTTGGGGTTTGCCGGTGGGTGGAGATTGACGTGTGTGACGGGGGTTCGGTGGTGCGCGGCCTGGGGAGGTCGGAGGGAGGCGGCGCAAGGGAATAAGGAGGGGTGTCGCTTGACAGTTTTTGAGTGGGGAAAAACTGTCGGTAGTTTATCTTTCGTGGCAAAGCTTCGGTAATTTGGTGGGCCTTGGCCGGAGATTTGACAGGGTGGCCGGAGTGAGCGGCCTGGCGATCTTAGATGCAAGCCACGTGTCCAGAGAGGAGGTCGATGGGTGTTGTTTGTTGGCAGGAGGGTGAATGGTAGGGATGAAGGGAAGACGATGTGTGTTAGGATGGCAGTCGGCGGGAGGAGGAAGGCTCCGGCGGTTGGCCATCGACGTGGGGGTCTGGTGTCGTGGCAAGGAGGGGCTGTCGCGATCTTACGTGAGTTCCATCGGGGCTGGCGGCTCGTTTGCGTTTGCTGAGAGAGAAGATGACTTAGGTTTGCCTTTAGGGTTTATTATATAGAAAGTAGGGGTTCACACAAGAATATGGCTTTTGGCAGAGATCACGTGGGACTCTAGGCCTGGCTTCTAGGTTTCTTTCTTTATTCATGTGATTTAAAAACCCAAACATAGGTGCTATGTGTGTCTCTCTCTAACTGGGTTCGGCCAAAAATTCCAAACAAGTGGGCTAAGGATTAATAGGAAAGGAATTTGAATAAGAATGAAATCTCATTAATAGTATTAAAAGGGATTAGTATTAATTTGGTTTAATTAGGAAAAAATCATAAAACTTAGGGTTAAATAAAATAGATTGGGAAGAATAGTGAAAGTGGGTCAAACGGAGCCCTAAAATTATGAGATAAATACTGGGGCAACCGTGACGACGAGAGAATCGAAATTAAGAAGATCGGTCATGGCTAGGGTGACGGAAAACGGAACTAAAAACAAAAAGGTCTAACGACGGAAGTGAAAGCTACGACGCCTCTTCAAACAAAGTCAAATTGTGGGAGAGCGACCCATGAAATGACGTTCCAAAATATTTCCACAAATTAATACTCTTCCAGAGGGTCACAACGACATATTACATTATGCGTTTCGAATGAGAGATAAGGCTAAGAAAAATACGTGAACTTCAAGGAAAATACACGTACAAAGGATACGGGGTCCAAAGGCGACAGTAATCCCAAGTTGGGCACACGTCGGGGGTTGGCTTGCTAAGGATGCAACCAAGGTGCTACGGCCCTATCGACTCAACGACATGACTCACATACAAAGCAACAAAACCAATAAGGTACCCGAAATTGCTATACGCATAGCCGTATAACGAATAGTGAGTACCGGCCGTGACAAAAAGGGACAAAGGGGTGGCTCTAAAGGCAGAAGTTAGTGAAACACCAAAATCAGAGAATGAATCGGAACTTGATGATGACATTGCATTGTTGACCAAGAACTTCTGCAAAATGATGAATATACAAGATGAATGCGCAAATACCCTCAAGATGCAGAAAAGAAAATAATTGGCCAGTACCTGGAGTGATGAGGATTCCGAAGAAAGTGCTTGAGATGAGGACATCACCAGCAACTATGTTTCCTTTACAGCTATCCTGAATGATCAATCTGGTTGTGACACCCCTAGCTATGTTGGACCTAATGTTGCAACATCAAGTGCAACATTGGGGAACAAAATTGGAAATGTCAAAAAGGTTGTTGCAACATCTAGTACAACATCCGGCAGTGAATCTGAGTCTGAAGCATGTAGTGCTGAGGAGGTTGGTGAAGAAGACATTCGGTCAGCTTATCACACCGTGTTTAACAAGTGGATGAAGATATGTGAGGTCAACAAAACCTTAAAGGAAGAAAATGTCAAATTGAAAAGTGAAAAGGATGATGCTGGGGCTAAACTCTTGAAGACCGAGCTCAATCTTAGGAATCTTGAGAGAAAACTCAGTAAAACTCTCCTCAGAGCTGAGAAGGCAGAAAACACCCTCAATAAGTGGAACTCCGGGAAGACAAAGTTCGATGACATTCTGAACATGGGGTAAATCTCAGGAGATCGCACTGGTGTAGTGTACAACAGAGGAGGCTATCTTCATGTCCCCAAGGAAAGACGTGTTCTCGTGACAAAAGAACTGGAAAAGATGGAACATTTCAGGCAAGGGGAACAGAAGTTGAAGCAGAAGAAAGGTACTACATCTGGGCACCCCGTGTGTGACTACTGCAAGCTTGTAGGGCACACGAACAATAATTGTTTCAGCCGCATAAGGCATCAGCATGAAGGAAGAAATGCTAGACATTCCGACAAAAGGATGACGAAGAAGTGGGTATGGAAATATGAATTGTACAACTTGGTGGCCTACACTTCTTTGATTGCTTTTTCGAAAACATGTGGTACTTCGACAGTAGATGCTCTCGGCATATGACTGGTAATCGGAGTCTCCTTACTGAGTATGTAACTGGCAACAAAGGTCATGTAACTTTTGGTGATGGTCAAAGGAGCAAGGTCATTGGAAAGGGAAATCTAAAGATGATGGAATCTCATTATCTGAAAGATGTTATGCATGTGGAAGACTTGAAGGAAAATCTTATTAGCATAATCCAATTGTGTGATCAAGGCCTTTTTGTTCAGTTTACTAAAAATGAGTGCTTAGTTTTCAATGAAGACAGAGCATGCATTCTTACGGGGAAAATATCTACTGACAACTGCTATTTACTACAAGAAACTAACAAGTGTCTCAATGTTACTGTTGATGTTTCTGAGTAGTGGCATCAAAAGCTAGGGCATCTCAACTTAAGACCTGGATGAAGATATCTAAAGTGGGAGCTGTTCGTGGGATGCCGACATTAAACAAGAAGAGAGAGGGTGTGTGTGTTCCTTGCCAACTAGGAAAACAAAAGAAGACTAGCCACATGCAACTTTAGATGATCACTACGTCCAAGAACTTGGAGCTGCTACATATGGATCTGATCGGACCTACGACAGAAACTAGCATGTGGGTAAGAAATACATCTATGTTTGTGTTGACGATTTTTCAAGGTTCACCTGGGTAGATTTTCTTAAGGAAAAACCAGACACATTTGAAGCCTTCAAGAAACTATGCACTCGCCTTCAGATTGAGAAAGGAGATATCATTGGGAATATTGGCAGGATTCGAAGTGAACACGGCAAGGAGTTTGAGAATCATTCATTTTCTGACTTTTGTGAAGCTCAAGGAATTGAGCATGAATTTTCAGCCCCTAAGACCCCTCAACAGAATGGAGTGGTTAAAGGAAAAACCACACCTTACAAGAAATGGCATGTGTGATGCTGAATGCCAGGGAGGTCAGTGCCAGATGGTGGGATGAAGCTGTCAACACTGCATGCTACACTATAAATAGAGTTTATCTCCGACCTAGAACTGAGAAAACTCTCTATGAGATCTGGAAAGGAAGAAAACCTGATGTATCTTACTTTCATATCTACGGAAACAAATGTTATATTCTGCAAGACCGCACTCTGAGGGGTAAGTTTGATGATAAGAGCGACAAAGGGATGTTGGATATTCCACAACAAGCCGTGGTTTCAGGGTGTTAAACCATTGTACCAATGTCATGATGGAGTCAATTAATGTTGTTGTAGACGATTTTGATCAGGGAGAAGCTGCCATAAGTGGGGGGACAACTCCTCAGGAAGAAGGTGCAGATAAGGAAGAACGTGTTGAACAAAATGTTGCAACATGTGATACAACACAAGGAATGTTGAACAAAATGTTGTAACACAAGGTTCAACATCTGTAGAGGAACTGCTGCCTGAGGCAAGTGATGCTCATGCCCTAGAGGAATCACTAGAATCATACGGAACCATCCACTTGAGCTGGTTATTGGTGATGTTCAAGACGGTCACCGTACAAGAGGTACAAGCCAAGTCAACTGCCATGATCTTGACGGGTACGTCTGCTTCCTCTCAGTTGTTGAACCTAAAAATGTGAGGGAAGCGCTTCTTGATGAGTTCTGGGTGTTAGCGATGCAAGAAGAGCTGAATCAATTTCAGCGTAATGATGTCTGGTGTCTGGTTGAGAGACCTAAGGGGATAAATGTCATTGGGACAAAATGGATATTTAATAATAAAACCGATGAGAAAGGCAACGTCACTCGCAACAAAGCTCGTCTGGCGGCTCAAGGTTACACTCAGGTTGAGGGCATTGATTTTGATGGGACATTTGCGCATATAGCTCTGCTGGAATCAATCAGACTTCTTCTGGCAATTGCATGTAGTTTCGAATTCAAGCTCCATCAGATGGATGTGAAGAGCGCTTTTCTGAATGGGACATTGAATGAAGAAGTGTATGTCAAACAATCGAAAGGGTTTGAAGATCCATTTCTTCCAAATCATGTCTACCAGCTGAAGAAGACCCTCTATGGATTGAAGCAAGCGCCAAGGGCTTGGTACAAGAGGTTGACTAAGTATCTTCTCCAAAAAGGGTATGAACGAGGGGGAGCCGACAAGACATTGTTTGTTCAAAGAACCAGTTCTGCTATTGTTGTTGCTCAGATCTACATGGATGATATAGTATTCGGCTCCACTTCACAACAGCTGGTGCATGAATTCATTGTCCTCATACAGAAGGAGTTCGAGATGAGCATGGTTGGTGAATTGAACGTGTTCCTTGGACTTCAGGTAAAACAACGTAGTGATGGTTTGTTCATCTCTCAAAGTAAATATGCTAAAAATCGTGTTAAGAGGTTTGGTCTGGAAAATGCTCCACAAGTTCGCACTCCTATGTTGCCAAGTGAAAAGCTCTTCAAGGATGATGGTGGGAATCGGTGGAAGTCACATTATATAGAAGTATAATATGGAGTTTGTTGTATCTGACAGCTAGCAGGCCAGACATCAATTTCAGTGTGGGGGTATGTGCACGTTATCAAGATTGTCCTAAAGTGTCTCATATTACTGCAGTTAAAAGAATAACAAGATATGTCAGTGAGACAGCCTAATATGGTATATGGTATACTAAGGACACTAATACCCTACTCTCAGGCTGCAGTGATGCTGATTGGGTAGGAAATGCAGATGACAAAAAAGTACGATATGTGGATGCTTCTACGTGGGAAATAATCTCACCGCTTGGTACAGTAAGAAGTAGAACTCTAACTCTCTATCCACTGCTGAGGCCGAATACATTGCTGCAGGAAGTTGTTGTACATAGCTCGTATGGATGATTACAGATGCTGACAGATTATGTGGTGGAGTAGAGTGTCTTGACTATTTTATGTGACAACCAGAGTGACATCAATATATCGAAGAATCCTGTCCAACACTCCAGAACCAAGCATATAGACATTCGACATCATTTCATCAGAGAACTGGTTGAGAAGAATATTCTAGCCATGGAATATGTTGCAACTTCCAACCAATTAGCTGACATCTTCACTAAATCTCTGGACTCAAGCAGATTTAAAGAATTACGACAGGCTCTTGGGATGTTACGTATTTAGTGCTGCATATTATGTTGTACATAACGTTGCATGTTATGTTGTAACTAAGAGGGTAGTGAGTTGGTATAAGTGGTGGGGGCAGTTCCTAACTTACCCCAGTTTATATATTTTTCGGACTTGGTGTTAACTCTCTCGGCGCTCATTTCTTCCTAATTTCTTTCAAAAGCTCCGAAGTGTTTCTAGGGTTCTTGATCTTTTATTTTTTGGAAAAATTCTCTCTCACCATTATTCAAATGGGTCGCGATCAAACTAAGAACTCATCTCAGACCCCACGCCGTTCCTCTCGTCGGGCTTCATCATCAAAGAGAACTGCATCATCGTCTTCACCACCTCGAGTTAAACGAAAGGGGGCGGCTCCTCGGTCTGCTAGGTTCTCATCATTTGGTAATTCTCCTCCTACATCATCTCAGATGTCTCTTGATTACATGCATTCTGGTTCTACATCGGATTCAGAGTAGTACCTTTTTTGCAATTCTCAATATTCCTCTTCGATCAGCCAAACCCTCATTATCGGATTCTGAAGAAGATGAGAAGTTTTCCCATCCAGTCACCATTCAAGATTGGTTTTGGCATCTCCAAAGGACTGGGCGCAAACTGGATCTCTCGTGGTTGGACTTCTCTGGAGTTTACGTTGTCCCTTTTGAATTAAATAGATTGCGAGGCAAGTTGATTAGTGTCGAAGTGCCTGATGATAACGAGATCATCCTTACAACCTGGAGGCCAAGAAGGTCATCTGTGAGAATTTCAAAAATAGTTGTAGTGGAGATTTCTGACTCTAAGTCCTCTATGTCTGTAGAGAAGCCCAGTATGGATGTTGATGGTGGTGTTGAATCAAGTTATGTGAATGTTCATGCTGAAGATCATATTGGTAGTAGTAGTGGTGTTTCTCTTGATGGTGACCAACCACAAGTGTCACTTGTTGTTGACGATGCCCATCAAAGATAGTGTGGAGGATGTGGCCAAGTTGGCTGAAGAGGATGTTGTTCCTAATGTCACTAAAGAGACTGATGTGCCTGATGTGTCTGGAATGGCTGAAATGCTTGCTATAACAGGAGTGAGTGTCATGCCTGAAGTAGCCGAATTGGCTGAAGTACCTGATGTAGTGGTAGAAGGTGCTCATGTTGAAGGAACCCGGTGGTGGTTGTACCAGTTTTTTCATCTGAATTTCATAGCCTCTTGTTCATGAAGAAGCATCAGCTCAGGAATCAGTTGTTTTGTCTCACACACTCACTCTGTCACAAGTTGGTCCTGAAGCTGTTCAAGTAGATGATCCCGTGGATATGCAAGAAGATGGCATTGCATCTATGCCAGATGTGGATTCCTTGGTTGACCCAAGGGATGAAGAAACTCCTGGAGATTCTGATCCTTTTAATGTCACTATTGTTGACAATGTTGCACCCAATGTTGCACCATCTGATGCAGAAGGGAAGTCTGTTGTGCAAGAAGAAGGAGACTTTGTGGCTGATTCTCCTGCAGTTGATCTGATCCCTCCTAACACTCGCAAGTCAAGGTCTATTTCTAGAAAGCGTGTAGCTCCTTCCAGCCTGGTTACTCCATCTCCATCAAAAAATCCAAAGGGGCTGGTTTTTCAGGTTCTCCTTCCTCATCTCCTTTTACTGCGTCTGATGCAATGTCCAAGTTATTTTTTGACAAATCCTGTAGAAGAGATGGCCCTCATATTCTGAACGATCTATTCTTGCTAAAAAATCTCTATCTCTCCCCTCTTTTGGCAAGACTCAATTCATAACTATTTTAAAGGACATCAACCTTCTTCATGCTGCCAATTGCTTCAAGATCTTCTATCCTGTATTGGTTAGGGAATTCTATTACAATATTTCTAAATCTGCAGGGGAGCCAATGTCTAGATGGGCTTTCAGAAAGGTTGTTTCTTTCACACCATCAGTGTTAAACAAAATCTTGAAGTGGCATGCTCTCAGAACCCTGTCTGCCTTTGGGGACTCAGTTGGTGATTATTATGATATGTTTGTGAAGACTGTCACAAGGGGGCAAGTACAAGTGTTGGCAAAGTCTTTCTCTTTTCCATCATCTGCCCTATTTGCAAAATTCTTTTTGCTCTACAGGATTGCTACTATGGAATGGCTCCCCACCTCAAATGTGTCTATTGTCACAAAGGCCATGTGTAAATTGATCTATTTTGCTGGGACTATGCAGCCTTTTAATCTTGGACGAATCATCTTTGACTCAGTATTATCTCTTTCTGAGTCCTCTGCCCCTCATCATATCTGCCCCATGCTTCCCTTATCTCCATGTTGCCTAGCTCGCAGAAGATTGTTCCTACTTCTTCTGATCTTTCTTCAGCATGTGAGAGTATTAGCTGTACAGCCAAGTCTATGGCCGGGAAAATAAATGATATATCTTGTGTCTCTTCGCCTACACCTGGGACTGTCTCTTCATCACCATTATCTCATGGGTCTGCATCAACTTCTACTGACAAGGAGCCTCCATCTGCTCCTGGTATTCATGATCATCCTTGCTCTGTGGACAATCAGTCTCTTCTAATGGAAGACATCCAAGTCTTTGAGAGAATGTTGCAGAATGTTGAGGATCAGTTACTTCTTCTTGATGGTCAGAAGGTTGTTTTTGAGGCTCAGAGAATTATACTTGAAGAGAGGCTCTCTATGCTGAGATCCAAGCTACCTCATACTTCTTCAGATTCTGTGCATGGTGCGTCTGCCAGTAGTACCAAGTGAGGTACGTCCTTTGTTTTTCAGTGGCCCAAAGGGGGAGTAGTATGATTTGATTTTGTAGTAATGTTTTGAATAATATGTGCTACTATGATGTGGTGGGCTACATGTGTTTGAGTTGGGCTGTTGTTATGCTGTTGTATGATGTTCACTGTATGTCATGATGATCTATGTGGTGGTTTGTATGGAGCTTCATCATCAACTATGGATATGAAATTGTTCCTGAATGGTCTTCATCATTCTTCCGTCTTTTATATTCTTGATTGTGCCACTAAAAGCCAAAGGGGGGATTGTTAGGTCATACGTGTGTGACTATGTTGTCATTAGTGGCGCAAAGGGTTCTTCTGGCGGATTTCAGTTTTTGTTATGAAGAATGTTGGATAATATGTTGAAAATTATGTTGTACATCATGTTCAACATACTGCATCAGGTAGCTGGGATGAATGATGCGCTTGGGATTATTGAAGATAGGAGGAGCCTCAGATCTCAGTTTATTATCTTTAACGCTATTCTGGTATATTCTTGTCGAGACTGAAGAATCGTTGAAGATATTGTTGGTATCTATTATCTCTCGGTATTTGTTGTAGAATCGGTTGGAGAGAGATTTTCGCCCACTTATTGTTATTGCTGTTTTTAGAAGATTTGGCAGAACCACTTCCTAACTTGGTTCCGTTAATTGTGGGTTGTCAATCTTCTCGGATTTGATCAAGCAAACTTCCTTCAACCGCTCCGTGATTGAGGGGGAGAGGTATTGAAAAGAAGCACGAAGATTGGCAGCTAGGTTTTTGATGACTTTGACAATGACTTTTGCGAAAGTCGAAAAAATCTCCATGAGGAGGCTGACGCCTACTGAGGTAGGGGATCAAGGGAGTTGATCTTTGTTAGTTTAGCAAGAGTATCTTGCACGCAAGGGGATCTTGCGCAAATTAATCCATGGGTTTGGTAGAGACCACCCAACACGGTTTGTATTGAGGGGGAGGTTGTTCATCCTAATAAAATGTGATATTGGTGATTATAATCATTAATATTTAGCGGAGTAATTTGATTTTCTGGGCGAGGCCCCACAGATGTAGGTGTGCACACCGAACTGCGTTATCAATTTCCTTGTGTCACCTTAGTTTCTATAATTGAACATTGTGTTTATTTGGTTGTGCATACATACTGAATCTCACACTACAAATCCCATATAGCCATTATGGCCTACTCGATGATATTTTGGTGGAGAACCCCATCAGAGAGAAGGAACCAGCTTACGGGCCAATGCAAACCGATGATCTACAAATATAGAATCATAAGTAGTAGATGGATGGAGCCACTATAGTAACATTAACATTTTTGCGTCGGGTGTTTTACCTCAGCTTCTAAAAACCGACGTTAAAGCTTATTTTCACGTTGGGTTTTAAAAACCGTTGCTAAATTAGGATGCTTTAATTTAGTTTCTAAAATCAACATTAAATACTTATTTTCTTGTCGGGTTTTAAAAAACTGACGCTAAATTGGGGTGCTTTGCGTCGGTTTC
Organism: Scilla litardierei; assembly: GCA_030789695.1. Classification (NCBI taxonomy): domain Eukaryota; kingdom Viridiplantae; phylum Streptophyta; class Magnoliopsida; order Asparagales; family Asparagaceae; genus Scilla; species Scilla litardierei. The sequence goes on from CM061142.1 coordinate 118,693,737, forward strand.
TAATAACGGACGCTAAATTGGGGTGCTTCAGATATCGTGCGTTACATCCATTGGTTTCCGGCTCACCTGCCTAACTCAATCCTAACCATCCAGCTGGCGATCCTCCACACGCTCTATCGGCCAATTAGAGCTTAGCGGGGTGCTGTAATTTCAGACTTCCCCTTCATCTCTCATATCATCTGTTCCCTCCTTGAAGAATCTGCCCCGTCATCTCTCATATCATCTGTTCCCTCCTTGAAGAATGAAAGACTCCAAGAACTACCATCAGATTCTTTTACCATAGCAGCGTCATCCATGATCAGATTACAACTTTCCAAATCAATCAAAAGCTCCATCTCAAACTGTAAGAGTAGAGGCTGAGATGAGGGTTGGGTCATCGGAAATAGGTGCGGTAGCAGAGGAGCTACGAGAGGAAGGATAGTTAGCCGTTGCAGATGAAGTTGGAGACATCGGATCCAAGGCTAGATGATCTCGTTCCTTTACCTACGAAATAATCTTAGCCACTCCATCCTTTAAATGATTGAAGGGCAGCCGTTGATCTATTATTTGAATTCATTCAGGGATTAGCACTTACCTCTTGTAGCGAGAGAAAACGATGAGCTGGAGTTTGTTAGATTGTCTATCTGATTGCTAAGAAATCTATTAGAGTTTGTTAGAGGGGATAACCCATTCGATTATTGACCTTAAGGGAGTATAAGAGAGAATTTGTTTTGAATTCTCGAGTATCATTTTTTGGAAATGAAATAGAAATCAATCTACAGTTCTCAGCTCCAACAAATTCTCAATGCAGTTTCATTTTCTTTGAAATGGTTTTGTTTCACTAATCTCATATCTTCATCTTGTTGTGATTCACATGGGTAGAAGAGGTAAACAACAAGAGGAGGAGGAGCAAGTGGCTGATCGGGCGGCGGAGCATCTTGAAGAGACGTAGCCTCCACAATTGGTATCAAAGCTTCCAGATTCGAGCCATCGGGATGAGACGAATTACGAAGAGGAATCGATTGATGAAGATTCTTGGACGGAAAGATTTTGGAAGCTGGAAGAACAACAAAAGTCATTTCATCAACACGTTGAGCAACTCTGGGAGATCCTACAACATCAGATCCAACAGCAAATGGCATACAACAATTCTCAGTTCCAGGGTGTTGCAAGTATGATAGAGGAACTCAACAAGAATTCTTTAGCAATTCTTTCCAATGGTGGTGGCCGACCTCCTCTAACGGAAGGTGATCGATCTTATTCCTATGAGGAAAATCGTGCTGGTGATAGACGAGGAGAATATGATGGATCGAGGGACGGGAACCCTAAGGGTTTGAGGACAGAATTTCCAACGTTCAAGGGGGAGAAGAGGTTATTCCGTGGGTGAATCAGGTGATACAATTTTTTGATTATTACAAAACTGATAGAACTGCGTGGGTGAACCTCTGTGGCTTTTACCAGAAAGAAGAAGCACTCCAGTGGTACGACTGGGCGTGGGAAAATATTGAGGGGTTCTATTCTTGGACCACCTTCAAGAAGGAGATATTGGCTTGTTTTGGACCGCCGGAGATGGAGAAGACATTCCAAGTGTTCTCATTTTTGAAGCAGGAGGGGTCAGTTCCTGAATACTTGAGGAAGATGGATAAGTGTTGAGTATTGATTCCCCGGATTTGGTTTCGGATGATGAGCAAACATAAATATCTCGTACTAACTGTTTATGAGCGCAGTTATGGAGATCGTCGCCAAAAGAATACATACATCAAAAGCGACGTCTCAAGACTTCTCAATACGCGTGATCGTGTGCCTGAAGCTTCGTTGAAGCTCAAGGAGTATGATTGAAGTCAAGAGTGAAGATTGAAGCTAGCTTGGAAGACGGTTCGTCATGTATTATTTATTGTCTTCTAGCTTCGTAGATTAGAATGTTAAGCCTTGAGTAGGACTTACTTTATAATCTTCATTTCGCTCATATCTTAGAGCTAGAATTATCATAGAAGCCATTAGAAACTTTCCCGAAGCCTATCGCTTCTTCCATCGGCTTCTAGTGCATGTTAGTTGGTTCATGTAGAAGAACCAATCGACTAGATGACGATCTAGTCAGTCGGCAACTCTTCATGAACCGACTAGATGCCTTGCTCAATTCTGCTCATTCCCTGTTGATCAATTAGTCAGTCAAAGAAGGTTCACCGACCGACTAGATGACAATCTAGACGGTTAGGAAATCTTCTCAGACCGACTAGTTACCATTGCCTCTGTACAGCCTGAGCTACTGTTTCGAGTTAGTCGGTCAAAGAACGTTTGTCGACCGACTAGTTGATAAACTAGTCGGTCAGCATTTGTTCTTAAACTAACTAAGTCAACTTGAAGTCAGCCTATTCTATTTCGACTATTAGTCGGTCAAAGAGCATTCACCGACCGACTAGTTCTGAAACTAGTCGATCGTCAAGTCTTCTTGGACCGACTAGTTGTCATCTCCTGTACTTCGACCTTTTGGCTGTTAGATCGCGCCCCGAACACACGTCCCGGAGCGACGACGATCGTAGTCTTACCACAAGCACACGGTGTAGCGGCGAGCGGGTATCGAACATAGGGATGCCTATTAACAGTGTCTTCTTCGAATCACCTGGCTATAGGGGAAGTCGGGAGAATGTTCGCAATGTGTAACGGCCTGTTTCTATCGTACCTTCTTCGTGCACGTGCTTTTGATCGTGCACGTGTTTATTTTAGACTTTATTTGTTTTTGAACGTTTTTGTGTGATATGTCGTCGTGATCGTCTCTGAAAGTATTAGATTGTGGAATAACTTGGGAACGACATATCTCGAGTCGTTCTTCCGCGATACTAACTTATTTGACGTGACGTCGCGACTTTCTGTTTTGACGCGAGACGTTTCGAATTTTAGTTTCGTCTCTCGACGTCGAAATTTAGATCCGTCTTCTCCACTATCTTTCTTTAGTCATCTAGAACACCCCGTAATTATTTTATAAATTTTGGACTTAATTTGACCTATTTTCCATTTTTTTGAAATTTTTAAACAATTTTAAAACCTATTTTTATAAGATTTTTAATTACAATAAAATTCCTATGTTATAATAACGTATTAAGGAATTTTTAGGCAAAATTTTAGAATTTTTGGCCCCACCCATTTTGCGTGAGGGATAGGAGAGTAAGTTTTAACTAAATTAATTATTTTAAATTATTTTAATAACATTTTTCCGAACCCAAACCCTAACCCTAGCTCTAACCTATTTAAATTAGCCCTAGGCAAAGTTATTTCGTCATTGCTCAAAACCCTAGCCGCCGTTTTCTCTTCCTAAGCTTCGTCGCAACGTTGCGACGATCGCAACGTGCACGACCGGAGCTCTCCCCCGCAAATCCTAGCGCACGACCGGAGCAAGCCCCCGCATCGCCGCTCGTACAGCCCGCTGCATCGCCCCCCCCGCTGTCGCCCGCTCCGACCGAGGCTCTCTCTCGGTCTGACCGAGGGCTTTCTCCGCACAGCCGCCCGCACCGCTCCGCTCCGCATCGCCAAGCGCCCGACCGGTGGGTCCGCCCGCAGCGACCGAGAGGCCGCCCCGCACCCGCTCTCCGCTCCGCCCCGTTGCAAGTTGCAACGTTGCAACTTGGCCCGCCCGCTGTGACCGACGGGATCTGTCGGTCTGACCGACAAAATCCCTCGCACCGCCCAAGCTCCCGACCCCGCTGCGCTGCTCAGTGCACGACCGAGAGCTTCTCTCGGTCTGACCGAGAGAAACCCTCGCACCGAAGGAGCCCGACCGATCGAACTTCGTCGCAAGTGGGTTTCTCCCACACCAACTTCTGTGGTGGGCCCCCCAAGTGCTCCTGAGGTGTTGTGGGCCCCCTTGGACCCCTAGCACTGCTGTGGGCCCCACTTGGACGTGCCACTTCGCGGATTTGCCGTCTACGACGTTGCGACACGTCGTATGCCTTCGTCGCAAGTTCGAACTTTTGGAGAGACGTGCGAGGACCAGATCTGAAGCTGAGGAGTTCTCCGATCAGACCCGACATCCAATCTACAGCAAACTCCGGTTCAGGTTGGTTCCCCGAAACTCGTAGAAACCCCCACAATAGCTGACTGAAACCTAAACTAAAAACCGTCAACTTGAACTAAATTTACTTTCCAGCTCCTGTAAAACATTGTACGAACATAGAAAATCGACGAACGGACTAATTTGACTGCGCACATAGGATAGATCGTCGATTAGGCTGATACATCAAAAAGTGACTTTTGACGAATAGGATAGTCCCGGAAACCTAGAAACGAACCTTAATATGATTTGATGAATTTGAGACCTGACATCGTCGCCGTGGCGATATTTCAGACGGACTTCTGCGGACGAGACGCTTGGACGAGACGCTTCGAGAGGACGACACACTCGCCATTTCAGGCAAGTGTACCCACTTGCGTTTTTTGACCGTGCTTTGGTCTTAGGTTGCTAGAACTGTTAGACTGTGAATGTATAGAACCGGACGTGAAATGATAGCGTCCGGGACGCTCCTGACGGCTCAGACTTGACGACGAAGTCTGAGCCTGACAACAACAACTTTTTAATGCTGTAGGGCTATCATGTGTGTGCGTGTGTGTGGACACCCTAGAATAACCCTTCCCGTCTTGTCACGTCCCGTCCCGTCTTGCACAGCCCGCTGGGCAATAGGGCACTCGCCGAGTGATCCCTTGTACTGATTCACAGCCTGCGGGCAATATGGCACTCTCCAAGTTGAGAGGGTGATCCCTTGTACTGATACACAGCCCGAGGGCAATAGGGCACTCTCCAAGCTAGAGAGAGTGATCCCTTGTACTGATTCTCAGCCTACGGGCAATAGGGCACTCGCCAAGCTAGAGCGAGTGATCCCTTGTACTGGTGTCTTGTCTTGTCTTGTTTTGGGGTTTGGGGTTGGGTTGAGCATGCGCACGGCAAGAGGGTCTGATCCCCCTCGAACCGTAAGGCGTGAACCCTTTCGTGTCTCACTTGTCTTGTCCTGCCTTGCTTCCGTCACGTCACGTCTTGTCTTGACACCTGTAGGCTAGTCCCGTAGTTGGTAGCACACGCTACGACTACTACTTGTACCGTTTTACTTTCCTGCTGCGTTACTTCTTGTCGTGTTACTCTGTTATGACCACAGCATGCTAATCAACCAGTAAACTGTTGTGTAAAAGAACCTCAGCATGCTAATTAACCAGTAAACCGTTGTTTAAAGTTCAGTGCACTTGCAGTAAAGTCTAACCCTTCTTGTAGACTTTACCTGACGTACAGTTCCTTTTCTTGGGTGCTGTACGTCAGGTGTTCAGCCAGAGATCGTGGACGAGGCAGACTCGCTGGAGTACGTGGAGCCGAGGACGTCGTCATCAGAGTACGTACCTGTCAAGGACTAGACCTTGTGGTCTTTTAGTCGCCACTTCAGAGGTCACTACTTTTCGGTTTGTCTTTAAACTTTTGTTGCCATGCTTAGGCTTCTTTTAGACTTTGTACTTGTTGGATATCATAACTCTAATTTAATGAATGCAATATTTTTCCGTACTTTTGTTGTTTCGAACTATAAAAATGCAAGAACCTGAAATTCTTTTAAAATGGTACCTCTACAGACGCTTATTGGGTCCGAGCTTCTCAGCTCTGGCCTAAGCGGGCCTCGTCACGTTTCGCTTCCGTCCATTTTGGGAAGCAGAGTGTGACAGGTTTTAGTGGTGGCCCATGCAGGTCTTGCAAAAGTTCGGAACAATAAAAGTACCGCATTCATTTGATATCCACGTACAAGTCTGAATTAGTTTCCCAGTCTTAGATAGTAGGAAGACTTAGGTAGACGTCCTAGTTTGATAGCTAGATGCCTTGGTTAAGACTTAGTCGTCCTCGTCCTAGACTATCTTAGCATCCCCATTTGATTCTGATCGTATTAGATATCTTGAGTCCTTCTTTTAGTTAGTCACTCGCCCAGCTCCATCGACTTCGGGCCCAGCAGAACGTAACCTCGATTCTCCTAGGAACCCTCTCTTTAGATCCTGATTATATTCTAGCTCATAGGAAGTCTTAGAGCTGAGTTATCCTAAATCTCTAGAAAACCCGATGATTAGAACCCTTGTCCTCTAGCATCCCTCTGATCCTTGCAAATTTTGTGCTACCGACCATAGAGTCCCATCGTAGCTCTTCACGATTCATATCTTACGCGTAATCTTCATGCGATCATTTTTCCTTTCTCTCGATTCTCGTGATCGTTTCCTGACGATCATCATCAATCCTTCGAATCCCTTCCCTGACCAATTCTACCTCCTCTAAAATTATTTTCGACTTTCCTTATTAAGTTTTCGCTCCAGATTGATTTGAAAACCCTTATATTATATATTTAAAATTTGCTGTTTTGGATCGAGTTAAAACTTTTAATTGACTTGGAGCTTTCTTGGACGTAAAAAAAAAAATTTTTTTTAAGTCAATTTCTCGCACTCGTTTTAAATCATTATTCCTCAAATTCAGTTTTTATTTGCCTTGTTTCTAAAATATATATAGTACTTTTATAAACTACACAATTTATTTCTACTATCTTGTACTTATTTTCGAATTTTTCCCTTTCCCAAAACCTGCTTCCTTTAAAAGTATTTTCGAAATTCTTTATTAAATTATCCGCCCAATTTGGCTTCTTTGAAAACTTTTTATCAATTATTAAAAAAAAAAAACTTTCGGTTGAGTTAAAATTCTTTCGCAAATTTTGAAACCTTTCGGTCGTAAAATTATTTTATCCCGTACCTGTTTTCAAATCGGCATTTTCGTGTTTCAGTTTTAAAACCTCGTTACCAATTCTTTAATTCTATATATATAAATATTACTTTTCTAAACTACAAAATTTTATTACTAATCATTCACCGCACGTACTTATAGAATATTTTCTAAACCAAAGAGAACTTTAAATTCTTCTCGTATATGTATAAACAGCCATATGTTCATCGTCCTTGTTTAAACTTACGTTCATCTGCGGAACAATCGCTACCTCATCCTACTTTTATTTCTTTTATTTCTTGTTTTCGAAACTCATTATTAAATTTTTTTTCGCTCGGTTTAACTCCCTTGAAAACCCTTTATTATATATATAGTTAAAATTCATCGCTTTTCGGTTGAAAGTTCCTTCTTAGATTTTGAAATCTCCTTGGTCGTCAATTTTCAAGTTACTATCTGGTAATTATTTCAAATCGGTATCTTTCATGTTTTCATTTTCAAAACCGTGTTAACATTTTGATAATTCAATTTATATTTTTCTGGGCTACAAGATCTATTTCTAAATCACTTACCGTGCATATTTTTTTTTTAAAAAATATTTTTTTCTAAACTAGGGGGAACTTCAATTATTTTATTATTATTATATCTGTTCTATGTTTCTCGTGACCACATTTCAAAATCTTTGTGTAAACTTATTTCTCATTTGCAAAACAATCGTTTTACACCCAACCAACTATCTCTTTACTCCGCCTTATTTGAACTCGTTCCTTCCGATCTTATTTCGTTTCGCTTTTGATTTAGTTTTCTTTCCTTCTTTTATCTAGACATTAGATCTTGTAGTTATCCATGCTATCTCCAGTTTAGGAGTAGGCCCTTTGGTAGGTGATGTCGTTGCAGTGCCTGAGTATAGGTAGAGTGTGTAGACCTGTAGGAGTGTGTCATCTTTAGGATCCTGATGTTGTCTCTTGTGTCTTGAATGTGTACTCAGTGTCAACCATGGTATGATGGGAGTTGTCTGAATGACGGTATTCATACTTATATTAATGGCGTCATCGCAGGCAGATCCTTAGACTTAGTTTTAGTTTTAATGAATGGTTTATCTTGGTTGTATGTGACTGTATCAAAAACTTTGTTTTCTTTAAACCAAATCTTTAAAGTTTTAAAACTAGCTCACAGGATCACAAATCACTTAACCTCCCTCATCCATTACCGCAACACCACACGTTTTTTTTCCAAATGTTTTAAAATATTCCTTTGGCCTTAAGTCTCTCTTTCTCTTCTCTTCTTTCTCCCTTAACCAAAATTTTCGTGTTTATGGTTGTTATAGTTTTGGGACTAGCTATTATTGTTGTAGGATTTTGTTTGCGGGTAGGCTCAGGGAGAGATGAGATTTGTTATAGCCATAATTGACCGATTTTGGGACAATAGGATATTGGAATAGATTTCTCTCGGATGAAAAGAATGGGCTGTCCAAGACTTATTTATAAAATCGAAGTGTGGCAGACTCAATGGAGAATTCTGTTTGAATGAGATTAAATGCGAGGAGATGATGACTCATCAGACTTGAGGCTCAGACGGGTCGTAGATAGGAGTAACTGCCGAGAATAGTATGAGTCAGGATGATCATGAGGTCGAGTAGAGTTTTATTAGCATCGAGACTTGATTGATGAGTTGATGTGAGAAGACTTTGAGAATAACACGACGTGTTGAGATTAAAGGATGTTTAGGTAGTTGGACTAAATATTGGTTGGGATTAGTTATAGTGTGTAGGACGAGGGGTAATTCTGACAGATCAAATTATTTGGTGGACGAATTTATGGGGAGATATGACGAGAAAGTATTGAAGACACGACGATTGTTGATTGGTGAAGGTATTATACGACAGACAAAGTTTTTGCCTTGGATTGGTAGTTGACTAGAATCTCATTTTTCTTGGAGATTGATTAACATTGGGAGGAGATTGAGAAATTTAAAAGAGATTATTGAGTAGATGATTATTATTTTCTTGTGAGGACTTGGAGTTGGGAATTCGAGCGGTAGTGATGGATCTATATTATTAGGAGGTGAGTTTAGTCGTGGCTTGCCCAGTGAAAAGATGGATTATGAGGGATTATTGAGAAACGTTGTTCGAAGTTGCAGGATTAGAAATCTTTATGAGTAGATATGATAGTTGCGGGTATAAGGTTATATGGGTAATTATAACTAGTGTGAGTGATTCCGAGGGCGGAATCATTTCTAAGGTGGGTAGAATGTAACGGCCTGTTTCTATCGTACCTTCTTCGTGCACGTGCTTTTGATCGTGCACGTGTTTATTTTAGACTTTATTTGTTTTTGAACGTTTTTGTGTGATATGTCGTCGTGATCGTCTCTGAAAGTATTAGATTGTGGAATAACTTGGGAACGACATATCTCGAGTCGTTCTTCCGCGATACTAACTTATTTGACGTGACGTCGCGACTTTCTGTTTTGACGCGAGACGTTTCGAATTTTAGTTTCGTCTCTCGACGTCGAAATTTAGATCCGTCTTCTCCACTATCTTTCTTTAGTCATCTAGAACACCCCGTAATTATTTTATAAATTTTGGACTTAATTTGACCTATTTTCCATTTTTTTTAAAGTTTTAAACAATTTTAAAACCTATTTTTATAAGAGTTTTAATTACAATAAAATTCCTATGTTATAATAACGTATTAAGGAATTTTTAGGCAAAATTTTAGAATTTTTGGCCCCACCCATTTTGCGTGAGGGATAGGAGAGTAATTTTTAACTAAATTAATTATTTTAAATTATTTTAATAACATTTTTCCGAACCCAAACCCTAACCCTAGCTCTAACCTATTTAAATTAGCCCTAGGCAAAGTTATTTCGTCATTGCTCAAAACCCTAGCCGCCGTTTCCTCTTCCTAAGCTTCGTCGCAACGTTGCGACGATCGTAACGTGCACGACCGGAGCTCTCCCCCGCAAATCCTAGCGCACGACCGGAGCAAGCCCCCGCATCGCCGCTCGCACAGCCCGCTGCATCGCCACCCCCACTGTCGCCCGCTCCGACCGAGGCTCTCTCTCGGTCTGACCGAGGGCTTTCTCCGCACAGCCGCCCGCACCACTCCGCTCCGCATCGCCAAGCGCCCGACCGGTGGGTCCGCCCGCAGCGACCGAGAGGCCGCCCCGCACCCGCTCTCCGCTCCGCCCCGTTGCAAGTTGCAACGTTGCAACTTGGCCCGCCCGCTGCGACCGACGGGATCTGTCGGTCTGACCGACAAAATCCCTCGCACCGCCCAAGCTCCCGACCCCGCTGCGCTGCTCAATGCACGACCGAGAGCTTCTCTCGGTCTGACCGAGAGAAACCCTCGCACCGAAGGAGCCCGACCGACCGAACTTCGTCGCAAGTGGGTTTCTCCCACACCAACTTCTGTGGTGGGCCCCCCAAGTGCTCCTGAGGTGTTGTGGGCCCCCTTGGACCCCTAGCACTGCTGTGGGCCCCACTTGGACGTGCCACTTCGCGGATTTGCCGTCTACGACGTTGCGACACGTCGTATGCCTTCGTCGCAAGTTCGAACTTTTGGAGAGACGTGCGAGGACCAGATCTGAAGCTGAGGAGTTCTCCGATCAGACCCGACATCCAATCTACAGCAAACTCCGGTTCAGGTTGGTTCCCCGAAACTCGTAGAAACCCCCACAATAGCTGACTGAAACCTAAACTAAAAACCGTCAACTTGAACTAAATTTACTTTCCAGCTCCTGTAAAACGTTGTACGAACATAGAAAATCGACGAACGGACTAATTTGACTGCGCACATAGGATAGATCGTCGATTAGGCTGATACATCAAAAAGTGACTTTTGACGAATAGGATAGTCCCGGAAACCTAGAAACGAACCTTAATAGGATTTGATGAATTTGAGACCTGACATCGTCGCCGTGGCGATATTTCAGACGGACTTCTGCGGACGAGACGCTTGGACGAGACGCTTCGAGAGGACGACACACTCGCCATTTCAGGCAAGTGTACCCACTTGCGTTTTTTGACCGTGCTTTGGTCTTAGGTTGCTAGAACTGTTAGACTGTGAATGTATAGAACCGGACGTGAAATGATAGCATCCGGGACGCTCCTGACGGCTCAGACTTGACGACGAAGTCTGAGCCTGACAACAACAACTTTTTAATGCTGTAGGGCTATCATGTGTGTGCGTGTGTGTGGACACCCTAGAATAACCCTTTCCGTCTTGTCACGTCCCGTCCCGTCTTGCACAGCCCGCTGGGCAATAGGGCACTCGCCGAGTGATCCCTTGTACTGATTCACAGCCTGCGGGCAATAGGGCACTCTCCAAGTTGAGAGGGTGATCCCTTGTACTGATACACAGCCCGAGGACAATAGGGCACTCTCCAAGCTAGAGAGAGTGATCCCTTGTACTGATTCTCAGCCTGCGGGCAATAGGGCACTCGCCAAGCTAGAGCGAGTGATCCCTTGTACTGGTGTCTTGTCTTGTCTTGTTTTGGGGTTTGGGGTTGGGTTGAGCATGCGCACGGCAAGAGGGTCTGATCCCCCTCGAACCGTAAGGCGTGAACCCTTTCATGTCTCACTTGTCTTGTCCTGCCTTGCTTCCGTCACGTCACGTCTTGTCTTGACACCAGTAGGCTAGTCCCGTAGTTGGTAGCACACGCTACGACTACTACTTGTCCCGTTTTACTTTCCTGCTGCGTTACTTCTTGTCGTGTTACTCTGTTATGACCACAGTATGCTAATCAACCAGTAAACTGTTGTGTAAAAGAACCTCAGCATGCTATTTAACCAGTAAACCGTTGTTTAAAGTTCGGTGCACTTGCAGTAAAGTCTAACCCTTCTTGTAGACTTTACCTGACGTACAGTTCCTTTTCTTGGGTGCTGTACGTCAGGTGTTCAGCCAGAGATCGTGGACGAGGCAGACTCGCTGGAGTACGTGGAGCCGAGGACGTCGTCATCAGAGTACGTACCTGTCAAGGACTAGACCTTGTGGTCTTTTAGTCGCCACTTCAGAGGTCACTACTTTTCGGTTTGTCTTTAAACTTTTGTTGCCATGCTTAGGCTTCTTTTAGACTTTGTACTTGTTGGATATCATAACTCTAATTTAATGAATGCAATATTTTTCCGTACTTTTGTTGTTTCGAACTATAAAAATGCAAGAACCTGAAATTCTTTTAAAATGGTACCTCTACAGACGCTTATTGGGTCCGAGCTTCTCAGCTCTGGCCTAAGCGGGCCTCGTCACGTTTCGCTTCCGTCCATTTTGGGAAGCGGGGTGTGACACAATGTGCGGTCACAGTCGTTTAAATGTATAAAGGGATTAACAAATTAATAAAGACGCTTAGGGGATATGGAATCCCCGCTACTTGTCGTATCTCATCATTGTGACTTGTAGGTTTCACAATTGCTAGACTTGAAATTTGGGTGAACTAGTTGCAACTAAATGTGGAACCAAGCTCACGCTCTCGCGCTATTGCCAGTCTATAGCCGACCTAGGTTAGGGTCCAATCTCTTGCAAACCCTAACCTAGGCAAACTAGCGTGAAGGACAACATCATCGTTCAATCGTATCTCGAGCCCACTCTCGTGCAAACTCGAGCTACGACCAAGTTTGGGATAGTTCCTACCCATCCGATCTCTTGCAAACGGGTATTGGCATGGAATTGCAATTGAAAAACCCTAGTTTCGGTCCAATCTCTTGCAAACCGATTCCGGAGAAATTCAATTGCAACCCGATTCGAATATCTAGGGCTTCCTATCGAATTGGGATCCAATCTCTTGCAAATCCCAATCGATATGAATCTCTAGCTATTCGTATTATAGCAGTCCCAAACTAACCCTAATCAATCCTAGCAATAGTTTCACCAATTTATCACAAATTCGAAATTGGGCTCGTAGGGTTCATCCCTACGCCCTAAGACGATGAACTACTCACAATTCATAATAGAATGCAATAGAAATTCAGAAATAAAATCAATGGAATTCATATCAAAATTCAATAAATCAATAAAAATGGAGGTTTTGAGGGAGAGAGATACAAACCAATGAAGAACAAGATAGCATCCAACAAAATCTCACTTTTCTCTCCTCCCTTAAAGCTAAATCTAATCCCTAAAAAGTTAATCTAAAAAGCTGCAAAAAGTTATGAAAAAACTCTCTAAAACTAGGTTAAAAACTGGGGTTAAATACCCCCCAAAATCGGCCAAAAAACCCTGACGAAAATGCCTCTGCGCAGCCTCAAATCCGCAGATTCCGTTACAGGCAGCGCGGCTCACTCGGCCGAGTGACAACTGTCACTCGGCCGAGTGACGAACCCTGTACAGAAACAGAGAGTTGGGGGTCTCGGGGGCCGTCTCCTCGGAGGTCACTCGGGCGGACGGCCTTCAGTCACTCGGGCGGACATCGGTTGTCACTCGGGCGGACGGTCTTTCTCCACTCGGCTGAGTCAGTCATTGGAGCAGACTGACAGAAAACAGAGAGTTGGTGATTTTTGATGCCGTCGTCTCGGCTCCACTCGGGCGAGGGGTGACTCGGTGCTCGGCCGAGTGGTATGGCGATGCTCGGCCGAGTGCACGCTGTATTTGGCTCTGTTGCGTGTCCGATCTGGCCGGCCGAGCGGGTTCTCTATGCTCGGCCGAGTGACTCCTTCACTCGGCCGAGTGAAGTGCTAAAAATGCCCAAACTTCATATCTTCGCCTCCTCGTCGCTCCTACGACGTTCTTTCTCCTTCCACTCCTCTCCAACTGCAAAATACCCCTCAAGAGAGTCGTTGGCGACACTCCGGAGTGGGTGCATCTCAGAATCACTCCAAATCGCCCCAAATCTCCTGAAATACGACAAAAACAACAAATCGTGAAATGCATCGCAATATTACCGAATAAATGTGAAAAACACGATTTGAGCGATCAAAATGGCATGCAAACATGCAGGAAAAAGGTGTAAAATATGGAGTGATCAAAATCCCCCAAGCTTACCTCTTACTCGTCCTCGAGGAAGATAAGTAAGAAGCGAACCCGGTGGATAAAGATAAAGAAAACGGCGAAAAGGTGGAAAATGGAAAACGAAAAACAAAATAGAAAACGAAGAGGGAAGTTGCTAGATCGTTTTTCTCAGGACGTGGGTTTTGCTTACTCATATAGCATGCATCGAATATAAAACACATGCCAAAGTCTTTTGTTTTGATACCATAGTATAATGATGCATTTGAAATAGAAAACCCAAGAATATCAATATAGCATGAAAAATGGAATAATTCTAAGATTAACATCGTCTGAAGCATCTAAAGCGGTATACAATATCGTAGATCACACACTTTTCAATTGAATGCTTTCTATAGGGAGTATAAGAAGTATCACACGATAGAGTAGAAAGAATAGTAAAAGTGTGGTTTTCATGAAGTGAGTGCTAAGCGTAGATTTCCGGATTTCGTGAAACTTTAGCAATCTCACCGGGTATAAAATATTACTTAGCCTAGGTCGTCATGCACCGTCAAGTAGTCACTCTCTCACACATCATTGGATTCTCTCCCCCAAGCTTATCTTTAAGCGTGGTGGCATATATAAAACGATATTTACGTCCCCATTTTTATGAAGCTCCAAAAGTCAAAAATAAAACAAAAGAGGGATGAAAGAGGCAAAGTATATGAGATGGGATCATTTTCGAACTACTTTTCTCTTTTCTTTTCTTATTCTCAAATCTTTTTCTTTTTCTTTTTCTCTCTTTTTTTTCAATAGCATATATACACAATGATCCCAAATCAAAGAGAAGGATATACAAGCATTTTTTTCTTTGGATTTTGGGGAACTTGGAGCATGTGATTTTAATAACGGGGGAATGCCAATAATAGAATCGCCAAGGGGAGATTCACCAATGAATTTGAAATAGAGAAATAATGTTCAAGATATGTGGAGAAAGAAATAAATGTATCTCTCAGTTCACTCTATAGGACGTGCATGACAACTTCAGCAGGGTAATATAATCTACTCAGTTTAATCTCAAAAAGTAAACTAATCCAGATTTATCATTGCTAGCAACAATTCAATCAACCTGAAGTGAAATGTACAAATCATGCATATAGAAGTGATATGAGAGAAAAGAAAGCAGTACTCCAGATATAAGCATCAATGCGTGAATCTTGGTGTGTTTTCTACGATAGCATACATATGAATCATCAGACATCAGCTAATAATAGATTTTCATCCATTTTCATACACCAAAAGAGAGAGTGTTACTATTTCTAAATGCAAAGCAGAACATATCATATGATATCAGAAATAAAAAAACTATGACATGACAAATATAGCATGCATATAGAGAAAAGCTAACACCACGTCATCATCATCACAGAAAAGTCATCTCTAGAAAAAGAAGAAAGAAATAAAGATAAACGAAAAATAAAAACTATTTACAATGCAACACACACGGAAAATAAGAAAAACTTGATGCATGGTAAAAAGAAAAAACATGATGAAAAATGGGTGCAAAAGTGGGAAAACGTGAGAAAAATAAAAATAAAAGGTGACAAAAGCAAAAAGCGTGAGAACTCACTCCCCCAAGCTAAAGTGCACAGTGTCCTCAATGTGCGAAGTGTGGCGCACCGAGAGACGTGTAATGGGAGGGGGGTGGGTATGCATGCATGATAAAAAGAGATAATAAAAAAAACAAAATGAAAAATATGATGCGAATGTGAGGCATGCAAGGGTAAGAATGATGCAGATATGTGTGTGTCACCAAAAATACTCCCCCTCACTCCCGAAAAAGAATATAGGATGATATGATCAAAATGTGGACAAAAATAGTGAGGGGAGGGGGGTGGGCAAAAAGCATCAGGACCAAGCAGAGAATGGGCAGCATAACGACGAGAAATCAGTGGCATCAAGAGTGTGCCTAGTCTGGTGGGGCTGTGCCATCTCCGTCCTGAGGCGGAGGTGGGGGTGGTGGTGGTGGTGGACGTGGAACAGTCTGCTGGGTGGGTGGTGGTCGCGGCAGTCGCTCGAGGATCTGGGTGAGGCAATAGTGAAAGCTGGGAAGTAGCTCGAGGCGGTGCTGCATGGTGGTGACTGAGGAAGACATGGACCTAAAATCGCCCCGGAGTCCACTCAACGCCCCCTCAAGAGCGCGAACGCTCTGAACTAAGGCGTCAGGGGGTGGTGGAGCGGAGGGACAAATAGGTCCAGGCTGAGCTGGTCGGGGCTGTCTAACACGGGCGGTGTAGGTGATCGGGACAGTAGGCATGGGTGGTACGGGTGCTGTGCTCACTAGTGGATGCCCAGCTTCGGTGCGAGGCTGGGACGCAGGCTGGTGTGAGGTGGAAGCAGCAGTTGTGGGAGTGGAAGACAAAATCGGTGACGAGGTGGCAATAGAGGTCAGTGACACAGACGTGGGGACAGACGTCACGACACTCTCAGATAGGACAGCTACGGTGGAGACAGATGGGTCAACCGTTGGGGAGGAAGTGTGGGGTCCAAAAGGTGAAATCCCAGCGGAGATCAAAGTGTGTAGGGTCTCCACGACGGAAGAAAAGGATGGCTCACCGCTCTCAACAATGGAAGGTGGACGCTCGGGTGGCAAAGAGAGAAGTGGCTCAACCGACAAGGGCACAGCAGTGGTGGTGGAAGTGGTAGACGCGGTGGGCGTAGGCTCAACAGGTGTACTCCCGACACTGGCAGAAGTGGGGACAGAAGTGTCAGGAGCGGCAAAAAATGCAGGATCAGGCTGTGGGAACACAGGGTCAGCTGGCGGTGCAGGGTGTGCAGGTGGTGCTGGCTCAGCTCCCTCAGCCTCTAGCACGTAGGCGGCGGGGATCTGGAGATCCATCGCCGGAAGCCAGTCGTCGTGTGCTGGTCCTAAGTGTGTCCGAGCGGGGCTCGGAAGGATCATGTAGTCAGCACCGTACGGACCGTGCAACCAAACCCAGTGCCGTTGGCCGTGCAGACGAAGCATCTTCATCCGGGCCATGACGTCTATCGATAGTGCAGTGGGGCCCGGGGCTCATCGCAGGTCAGCCGGAAGGTCCTCGCCGGTCATCAAGGCTAGCAGGGTGATCAGGCCGCCGCAACATATCGGAGAGCGAGCGCCCACTGATACGATGATGCGGTCTAAAAACCAGCTAGCGACGTCAATCTCAACGGCGGGGACCAACGTAACTCCATCCCTATCTAGAACTCTGGGGCGAGTCATCGCGTAGAGCATATAGAGCTCAGGCGTAGACATCGTCCCAGGCTCGTACCTCGCCAGAAAGGTGGTCGCCATAAGGCGTTGTGCTATGCGGAGGCAGGGGTGGACTATGGCCGTGGCCTTGGCCCTACTAGGGTCAAAGGCCGGTGGTAAACCTGTGATCCTGGCCCAGAAGGCGTGTGAATCGAATGATGGGGGAGGGATGTGTGTGGGGGCGTAGGCTCGGTCAGGTGTGGGGACAGCGGGCCACTAAAAGAATGGTAAGCATATCGAGAGTGATCTGACACTCTCGATCCATAAGTCGGAAGGAGCATCCCTCAGCGGTCCGGGCGATCGAGCTGAGCACCTCGAGTGTCAGACGGACGTAGGTGTCCGCCGACACGGAAAGAAAGTCTCGCCAACCCATGTTGTCGTACAACGTGAGCATGCCCTCGAGTACCCCCAGGCGGTCTAGGTCAGCAAGGTGTGCGAACCTGGAGGGCACTATCGAGCGCTGGGTGATACGCTCAAAATCGACGCGATGTGCGTCGTCTCGGAACGTAATACCCAACGGTCCGACGATAGGAGCCGGTGGTGGCTGTGGGTGGGTGGGCTCGGCTGGGAGTGGCTGTGTGGGGTGAGGTGGTGTAGGCGGTGGAGAGTCCTCCACCTCGTGGGAGGGGCCGGGCTCATCTGGCCGCTTCCGCTTGGCGGAAGCTCCCCGAGTGCGTGGTCGTGTGCGGGGCGGCATGTGCGCCCCGAGTGCTCACCCAACAAGTAAAACGCGGAGTGCCAAAATAAATAGAACGATGGTACCTGAACACGCCGCGAGAGCAAAACAGCGGATGCGTGCGCAGACGCCGCCTCCTCTAAGCCAAAAATGCGTCCCAGAAGCACCCCTAAGCTCCCCTAAGCTCCCCAAGATAGCCTACACATCAAACAAGAATATCAGCGTGTAAAATTCAAAATACATGGGGGGTTAGGGGTATAATAGATAGATAAAGAAATTAATTTGATTTAGGGGCTCGATTAGTGCACGGATCGTCGAAAATACGAGAAAATGGAGAAAACGGGCGAAAAGGGATTACCGGAGGTCGGCCGGCGGCGAGGGAGTCGCCGGCGGTGAGGGAGTCGCCGGCGGTCGGGGTACTCAGGCGGTCGACGGTCGGCGCTCGGCCGCCGGTGGTCGGGCGGTCGAGGCGACGGTCAGGCGAGTGGAAAGCGACAGCAGGCGAGCGAGGGTCGAACGGGCGCGGGTTCGGGCGATCGATGAAATTTGACGCTTCGTATTCCGCATCGAGCCCGCGTCCGCTTATATTGGATTAGTTACGACTCGGCCGAGTGGCTATGTCACTCGGCCGAGTGATCGTAACGAAATTATTTTAAAAACTCCTCGCTGCTTACGACTCGGCCGAGTTGCTTTGCCACCCTCGGCCGAGTGGAAAAAGTCCATTCGGCCGAGTGGCACAAGCTACTCGGAAATTTTCTCCCTAGGAGCATATCAGTTTCACTCGGCCGAGTAAAGATATATACTCGGCCGAGTGGCAATTTATTCTGGAATCGAAAAAAGAACAGAGAGTTGGGTGCAGCAGACTTCCCTCGTTGGTGCGCCACTCAGGCGGACGATGTTGATTGCTCGGCCGAGTGGCTAAGGTACTCGGCCGAGTGAAGCCCTGTTTTCTGCTGTGATGCTCCGTTTTGGCTCTAGTCTCTGTTTTTCTTTCTCCAGTTGATTTCTTCCTTCTCCTAAGCCTTGAGCGCATTCCTGGAGCACTCTTCTTCGCCTTAGTCATCCTCCATATGATAGATATCCCGTTCTCCTCTCCTGTCAAAGAAAATAGGACCTGTTGTCAGAATTTTTCGGGCAAACGACTCAAAAACACTAATAAAGTCTAAAACAAAAATAAAAACCAAAAATAGAAAAATGCGTTAACCGTCGGGTTGCCTCCCGACAAGCGTTCGTTTAAGGTCTTGAGCTCGACCCCTATTGATTTTCAATTAACGCTTGATGTTGGGCGCATACGAGATGCACCCGTCGAACTTGCTTAGAAGACCACTCGGATTTGGATCATGGTGGTGTGAGGTCTTCCTCAGCGCCCCTTCGTCATGGGCAATGTTGGGGGGGTGGCTCCCCCAAGCTAGAGCTTGCTTCGGTCTTCCTCTTCACCGGTGACACCGATTGTCGTATCGGTGGAGCTTTCTTTGGAGTCCTCAACTTCGAGAGCTTGCAGAGCTCCCGTATTCTTGCGACATCAGCGTCGCCATCATCAATTGCCATGGAGATATCGGGGGAGTGCTCCATCTTATCTTCTTCGGCCAAGTCTAGGCCTTCTTCGAAGCTATCTTTGTGGGGTGCGCCGATGGAATGGGGGATCGCCTCTTCAATGACCTCATCAAGGAGGTCCATGTAATCAAGCTCCTCGTGACACGACATGTGCTTCATTGCCTTCGGTATATGAAGCTCCACTTGGATGTTGCCGACGTTCAAGGTAAGGGTCCCCTCCCGCACATCGATGATGACACCGGCGGTGGCGAGAAACGGGCGTCCGAGTATGAGTGATGTATCGCCCTCCTCCTTGATGTCCATTATCACGAAATCGCATGGCAAACATATGCCCCCCCCGGAACTTGGAGTGGGATGTCCTCCGCTATCCCAACCGGTCTTGTAATCCTCCCGTCCGCTATTTGAATCCGCATGTCGGTAGGCTTCAAATCCGTACCGGTATTTAACCTCCGGAACATGGAAAGGGGCATGAGGCTAACACTAGCCCCCAAGTCCACCAATGCCTTTTGTAGGGGGACGCCGCCTAGAGTGCAAGGAATCCGAAAACTCCCCGGATCCTTAAGCTTGGCGGGCTCCTTTTCCCTCTTTGTGAACCAAGTCCCTTCCTCCGCGAGCATTATCTTCTCCTTCCTCTTCCTTCCCGTGATCAAGTCTTTTAAGAACTTGGCATAAGATGTGATTTCCACTAAAGCGTCGAGGAAAGGGATATTGAGGCTCACCCCTATCAAATACTCGAGAAACTTGGCTAGCCGTTTGATCACTCCATATTTTACACCTTTTTTCCGCATATTTTCACGCCATTTCGATTGCTCATATTGTGTTTTTCAAGATTATTCGACAATATTGCGATGCTTTTCACTATTTCTTGTTTTTGTCGGATTTCAGGAAATATGGAGAGATCGGGAGCAAAAATGAGCTTAAAGGATTTGCACCCACTCCGGAGTGTCAACCATGGCCCTTTTGAGGGTTATTCTGCAATGGAAGACGAGTGGAAGAAGAAAGAACGTCGTAGGAGCGACGAGGAAGTGAAAAGATGGAGATTGGGCATTTTCAGCATGCCACTCGGCCGAGTGAAGGAGTCACTCGGCCGAGCATTGAGACCCCGCTCGGCCGGCCAGATCGGACACGCAACAGAGATGTATCAGCGTGCACTCGGCCGAGCATCGCACGCCCACTCGGCCGAGTGCGGAGACTCCGTCCGCCCGAGTGGCACCCAGACGACGGCAAGCCAAAATGTCCAACCTCTGTAATCCGTCAGTCGACTACGAGCTCCGACTTGGCCGAGTGACCAGTTTTTGACAGTATTTGACAGTTTTGACAGAGTGCTGTTTTCTGGAGTTTTCTGCAGGAAAGCTCACTCGACCGAGTGAGATTTCCACTCGACCGAGTGAGCTGTCCACTCGACCGAGTGAGATTTCCACTCGACCGAGTGAGATTTCCACTCGGCCGAGTCGTAACTGGCGCAGATTTCTGGGCACGCGCAGATTCAGTTTTGGGCCCGAATTTCAGGGGCTTTTTAGGCAGTTTTGCTAGGGTTTTTGGGGGAGTATTTAAGGGTTTTGTAGCCACCATTAGAGGGGGATCCCCCATGTTTTCTTAGGGTTCCAAGATGTTTTCTTATTGATTATTTTAGAGGTTAGGCCATGCCCTAGGTCCCCTCTTGGATCAAAAAAGCTTGTATTTGGATTGGAATTCTTCATCAAAGCTAAGTATCTTTGTTCTTATTATTTGAATCTTTGTTTTTCTATCTTTTTGTATGCAAGCAATGATTTTTATTGATTCTCATATCGTTATTGCTATGCTAGAGTAGATTTGTTGTTCTAGGGCATGTGGATGAACCCTATGGATCTAATTTCAGATTTGTGATGAATGAATTTCTAAATTGCTAGAATTTCTAGGAGGTTAGGTTGTGATTGATTTATTACGGATAGTTAGGGATTTCCATCGATTGGGGTTTGCAAGAGATTGGATTCTAATCGATGGGAAGGCCTAGATATTCGATTTAGGTTTACAATTGGGTTTCTCTAGATTTGGTTTGCAAGAGATTGGACCAAAGCTAGGATTTTTAATTGTAAATCTATATCTATATTCGTTTGCAAGAGATTGGACGAATACGAACTATCACACCCTAGATCGTAACTCGAGTTTGCACGAGAGTGGGCTCGAGGAGCGATTGAACGATGATGTCGATCTTCATGCTAGTGGCTTAGGTTAGGATTTGCAAGAGATTGGGCTCTAATCTAGGTTGCTATAGACCGGCAATAGCGCGAGAGCGTGAGCTTGGTTCTATATTCAGTTACGACTAGTTCACCTCAACGCAAGTCTAGTAATATTGAGATTCACTATTCACAATGATGCATGACGGTCCGTAGTGGGGATTCCCTAGCCCTAGACACTTTTATTATATTGTATTTGAATCGATATTTGACCGATTTCTATATCTCCGACACCGACATCCATCACCATTGCCATTACATCATACCATAGCCATCTCCACCAATAATACATTCGTAGTCAAACCAACCTAGGATAGATTGGAGCTCAACACCACCTCCTCGTGTTCGATACCCGCTCGCCACTTTGCCGTGCGCTTGCGGTAAAACTACAACCGTTCTCCAGGTGTGTATCCGGGGCCGACCAAGTTTTTGGTCGTGCTCTTGGGTTGCATTTTGGGGCGCGATCAAGTTTTTGGCGCCGTTGCCGGGGAGGTGTTTCCCGTTGGGTGCCAATTTGTCACAATTAGGTTGATTAGATTACATTAAAAAAAATCAAAAAAAAAACATTGAGAGTGATTTTTTCCCACCACCGGCTATTATTATCTTTATCTCTCTTTGTACCACTGACGTCTTTTCCAGGTTGTTTACTTTGATTGATCAAGTACAGTTGTTGCAGCGATGGGGCTTCCAAAGAAAATGCGAGCGGGCTCTATACAATCCTACATATATCTCGCTGCATTCTATCAGGCTGATGGAGAATCCTTTGGGGAAGCCTTGTCTAGGTTTGAAGGAATGTTAGAAATGTTCCAGACGGAGTCAGACCATGAGTGGAACGACTCCACGCTATTTGATATCTTCACTAGAAGGCTAAATGGACCCTCACGTGAGTTTTTGAAGAGGATGCAAGTGGGGAAGTTCAGTGATCTACAGTTGGCAGCAGCCTTGGAGCAAATGATAGATGATGCTCGATCTACCGGCTCACTAACCGTTACGGTAAGTAAACCATACGACCAAGTATTCATTGATTTTGTTATGGCTAATGTCTCTAGTGCAGGTACTATCATAGATGGAGTGTATGCTTCACTTGAAGGTGATCATATCCACCTTTATACCACCAACACTCCACAAATAGAGACATCTGAGTTGCCAAAGGAGGACACGTACACGGACCTATTGAGAAACATTATCGACATAATTCGAAATTCCGGTCCATTGACAATAACGGCAGGTGACTCTTTTGAGCTTGAATTTCAAAACTTTATTACTCATTGTATCTCTTCCACAGGCATAATTGATGATGGAGTCTACGCTCTAATTGAGGGGCACAAGACCCATTTTTACACCATGGTCGAGACACATGAGCCTATAGAGCCACCTTATGCCGTCGTCGCCTCCCCCTGCCACCCACCTAAGTCAGAGCAGCCTATACCATCAGAGGATATTATTGTGGAGGTCATGCATACAGTAGTGGAGCAGACCATCGAGGAGGACGTGACTTTGGACGATGACATCTGCACACAGATGGAGCCCGAATTGTTCCCTCCTCCTTTCAAGCTACCGCAACCATCCCCACCTTCTACAGAGGCTGAGCATCCCTCAGAGGACCACGCTTCCACTGATGCTGAGGACAATCCCACAGAGCTTATGGCTCCCCTTCAGGGAGATCTCTTTACTCCCTCATCTCCTACATTTGATTCTCCTCCCGTGTATGATGTTTTTTATGATTCAGATTTTGGCGACTCATCGTGCCTTTTGCAGGATTCATGTACATACGATCAAGAGGTACGATGGGACGTATATGAGGAGGAGAGCGAGGAGTTAGCACCCATGGATGCTATTGAATATGATCAGGAGGTGCGATGGGATAAGTCTGACGATGATGAGGAGCTGCCTGATGAGACCTACACTTATATGCCCAAGCTACCTGAACAACCTGAGGCGAACAATGAGGAGTTGATCGACGTGGTATACGAGAGTGGAGATTTATTTCCAGGGAAGTGTTGTCAACCATTTTTAATTTTAAATACTTATGTTGATGACCCTCTTTGGAATACATTTATTTTGGGGAATAATTATCCACATCAGATTGATGCGGCTTATCTCTTGCAGGGTACAGGTGGAGTCCTTGGAGAGGTGCTGGGAGCCGCATTGCTGGAATCTGATGGAGTCCGTGGACACACGTGCCTGGCAGAGCCACGGAAGGAGCAGTTGGAGCAGTTGCCTGCACCAGCAACGATACTGGATCCGCCTTTTGCTATAGGTGATATCAATCCAGTAGTGTAGAAATTTTATGCTTTCAATAAACCCGAATCCTCTCGACAGCGAGAGGACCGTATAGATTTGCTTGAATAAATATCACCTCATATGTCGGCAACAAAAATTTTTACACCCCAAACTCATTATATATATTAATTGCCCTCTTCATATTTTGATGTGTCACTTCCTTTTGCTCACCACCATCGAGCATTTCTTTCAAGTGAATACTCACATTCTTATTCATTTGACTCAATCTTGCTTAGCAAAGCCGTGAGATTTTTGATCGAGTCACTTGAATAGGATTGTTTGGTATACGCTTGGGGGAAAGCGCTCTCATGCATCATTGTATGTGCATGTAGTTGCATTAGGATTTCATGTCATTCATTTCATCATTTTTCATTCACCCCCTTATTATTATCGTTGTTCCTCATATTTTTTCATTATGATCACATTGAGGACAATGTGAAGTTTAAGCTTGGGGGAGTGCATTTCTATGCCATTTAGATGCATTAGTTGCATTTTTACTTTATTTTAGGGTTTTTTAATTTTTTCAAAATTTTTGCATCATCTTTTTGAATTTTCCATCTTATTTTCCTTTTATGTGTGTTCATGCATCATGTTGTGTGCTTGATTTTCTTTTCTTTCCTCTCTTTTATTTTTATTTCTTTATTTTCTTTTCTCCTTTTGCTAGATTTGTTTCGTATGATGATATCTCTTATTACCTTAGAAACCATCACGATGCTTATTATTCATTGCCATGCTACTTAGAGTATTCCATAGTCTTACTATTCACATGTGCTTGCTTATATATTCTTTTGATGACTCATCTAAGTGATTGCATGATATTCATTGAAACTGAATGTATGGATTAGTGTTTAGTATGCTTTTGTTGGAAATGCACCAAGATTCACGCATCATTAGTATATCTGAAGCATCAGTTTTATTGTCTTATTCACCTTCTGTTGCATGCCTGATATGATTGTAAACTTTACTGCTTGACTTCACTATTTATTGAAATGATTGAGAATATCCATGCTTACATATGAGTTTTAGTTGATGTTTTATCTTATTGAACCGTTCGTGCACATCTTAGAGTGAACCGAGTGTTACATTATTTCTTTTTCCACATATATCTTTTTATTCTCTACATGTCACTTGAGTTCACCTCCTAAAAGCTACTTATATCGCATCTATTTCCCAAAAATCCCCACAAAAGAAAAAGTTAGCTCCAAAAAGTCCAAAAAGCCAAAAAGGAGCCAAAATCCAAAAATACAAATCATATAGCTCCTACAAAAATCCAAAAAGAAAAATGAGAAACAAATAGTTCAAAAAGAAAAAAAAAGAAAAATGTTTCTCTATCTTATTATTGGAGCCACAAAATACTTGGGAAAACCAAGGCAAAAATCCCATTTTCCACTATCATATTCTTTTAGATGCGATGCCTCAAGCTAAGCTTGGGGGGGTGAATTCATTTGACCATATGAGTGGGTATGACATTAGAGTGGAGACGTGCATGAATGGGAATATTCGATAATGCTTAGACTTTGCAAAATATATTAGATATGGAGATTTTTCATGATTTGAAATAAATATGTGAATGCCATGACTCTTATTCTATTCTCTATTGCATGCTTGGTGTGTATCTTATATGCTTCATTTATAACTCTTGATTGAAAAGTGCATTGCCAACATTTGTATGTTAAATCCTATGAAATGCGTGACGTGGATATGAATTGATTGTATGAATTTAGAGAATCCCTTTTGTTGTTCTTAAAAAACTTGCAAGAACCATGTTTATGTAAGATTTGAAATCCTTATAGCATGTGATTCGTATTTTCCAAGTTGTCGTGATATGTAGCTTATGGCTTGAGATCTGAGAGAAGAATCTAGCGACCCCTTCCACTTCGTATTCTTTTTCAATTTTTCCTTATTTTTACCCTTCGGGTTCGCCTTCTACTTGTCTTCCTCGAGGACGAGTAAGAGGTAAGCTTGGGGGATTTTGATCACTCCATATTTTACACCTTTTTTCCGCATATTTTCACGCCATTTCGATTGCTCATATTGTATTTTTCAAGATTATTCGACAATATTGCGATGCTTTTCACTATTTCTTGTTTTTGTCGGATTTCAGGAAATATGGAGAGATCGGGAGCAAAAATGAGCTTAAAGGATTTGCACCCACTCCGGAGTGTCAACCATGGCCCTTTTGAGGGTTATTCTGCAATGGAAGACGAGTGGAAGAAGAAAGAACGTCGTAGGAGCGACGAGGAAGTGAAAAGATGGAGATTGGGCATTTTCAGCATGCCACTCGGCCGAGTGAAGGAGTCACTCGGCCGAGCATTGAGACCCCGCTCGGCCGGCCAGATCGGACACGCAACAGAGATGTATCAGCGTGCACTCGGCCGAGCATCGCATGCCCACTCGGCCGAGTGCGGAGACTCCGTCCGCCCGAGTGGCACCCAGACGACGGCAAGCCAAAATGTCCAACCTCTGTAATCCGTCAGTCGACTACGAGCTCTGACTCGGCCGAGTGACCAGTTTTTGACAGTATTTGACAGTTTGACAGAGTGCTGTTTTCTGGAGTTTTCTGCAGGAAAGCTCACTCGACCGAGTGAGATTTCCACTCGACCGTGTGAGCTGTCCACTCGACCGAGTGAGATTTCCACTCGACCGAGTGAGATTTCCACTCGGCCGAGTCGTAACTGGCGCAGATTTCTGGGCACGCGCAGATTCAGTTTTGGGCCCGAATTTCAGGGGCTTTTTAGGCAGTTTTGCTAGGGTTTTTGGGGGAGTATTTAAGGGTTTTGTAGCCACCATTAGAGGGGGATCCCCCATGTTTTCTTAGGGTTCCAAGATGTTTTCTTATTGATTATTTTAGAGGTTAGGCCATGCCCTAGGCCCCCTCTTGGATCAAAAAAGCTTGTATTTGGATTGGAATTCTTCATCAAAGCTAAGTATCTTTGTTCTTATTATTTGAATCTTTGTTTTTCTATCTTTTTGTATGCAAGCAATGATTTTTATTGATTCTCATATCGTTATTGCTATGCTAGAGTAGATTTGTTGTTCTAGGGCATGGGGATGAACCCTATGGATCTAATTTCAGATTTGTGATGAATGAATTTCTAAATTGCTAGAATTTCTAGGAGGTTAGGTTGTGATTGATTTATTACGGATAGTTAGGGATTTCCATCGATTGGGGTTTGCAAGAGATTGGATTCTAATCGATGGGAAGGCCTAGATATTCGATTTAGGTTTACAATTGGGTTTCTCTAGATTTGGTTTGCAAGAGATTGGACCAAAGCTAGGATTTTTAATTGTAAATCTATATCTATATTCGTTTGCAAGAGATTGGACGAATACGAACTATCACACCCTAGATCGTAACTCGAGTTTGCACGAGAGTGGGCTCGAGGAGCGATTGAACGATGATGTCGATCTTCATGCTAGTGGCTTAGGTTAGGGTTTACAAGAGATTGGGCTCTAATCTAGGTTGCTATAGACCGGCAATAGCGCGAGAGCGTGAGCTTGGTTCTATATTCAGTTACGACTAGTTCACCTCAACGCAAGTCTAGTAATATTGAGATTCACTATTCATAATGATGCATGACGGTCCGTAGTGGGGATTCCCTAGCCCTAGACACTTTTATTATATTGTATTTGAATCGATATTTGACCGATTTCTATATCTCCGACACCGACATCCATCACCATTGCCATTACATCATACCATAGCCATCTCCACCAATAATACATTCGTAGTCAAACCAACCTAGGATAGATTGGAGATCAACACCACCTCCTCGTGTTCGATACCCGCTCGCCACTTTGCCGTGCGCTTGCGGTAAAACTACAACCGTTCTCCAGGTGTGTATCCGGGGCCGACCAAGTTTTTGGTCGTGCTCTTGGGTTGCATTTTGGGGCGCGATCACCGTTTCTCCATCTTGGCTCTAGCTAGCCGTTGAGGGAAGGGCACCGGTGGCATAAATCGGCGCTCATCGATAAGCTCCTCCGTTCTAGATTTCACTTCTCCTCGCGACTCCTTTTCTTCTTCAACTTCAATTGCCGGCTCACTTTCTTGTAGAATCTCCACCATGGGCTCCTTGACTTGAGTCATGGGGGGAGTGGTATCCTTCCCTCCTCTTGTAGTAACCACAACAACCGCATTAATATGGCCGGTGTTGCCCCGTGGATTCGGCTCGGGTTGAGCCGGCAATTGTTGATTGTTTTTATTGAGCAACGCAAGTTGCTCCCCGATTTGAGCTACGACGGTGGCGAGAGAATCTTGTCCCGCCTTCAATGTGGCATTGATCTTTCGTTGTTCCACCATAAACTCATCCACCTTTGCTTCAAAATCTGAGCGTTGTTGAGCTTGCGGTGGGTTGGGATTTCTCCACCCTTGATTGTACCCGGGCGGCCTATAAGGTCCCACTTGTTGCCTCGGTGGGAAATTTTGTTGCGGTGGCCCCCTTGGTGGATAATTTGGTTGTGGTGGTGGTGGAGCCCGAGCTTGAGGAGGTTGTTGTGGCGGGGGGTTTAATGCTCCATCATTATTGGCATATGAGAAACACGGATGGTTTCTAGCGGCCGGATTGGCCCAATATCCAGAATTCCACGCGACGTATTGAACTTGCTCCAAAGCTCCTTCTCCTTGCTCTCCTCCTACATATATGGATTGGGATTGGTCTTGCCAATCGCCCATATGATTTGTTGGCGTGGATGTAGAAGGGGCTCCTTGAGGCTCCGTAATGAATTTCTCCAATCTCTCCACAACCTTGTGGAGAGAATCAAACTTGCTAGAAAGCTCCGCCACGGCCTTGGCCTCATAGATACTTGTGGGCTTCAAGGAGGACGAAGAATGTCCTCGCTCATCCCCCCATTGTTGGTTGTTCGAGGCCATCTCCTCAAGCAAGGCCGTAGCTTCATCGGGAGTCTTCGACAAAATGGCTCCGTTTACCGTGGCATTAATAATTTGCTTCGTGCTCGGTTGGAGACCATTGTAAAAGCTATGGACAAGCTCCCAATCCTCAATGCTATGATGGGGGCATTGGTGTTGCAAGTCCTTGAAGCACTCCTATGCTTCGTAGAGAGTCTCTTGAGGTCCTTGCTTGAAGGATATGAGAGCACTTCTAATCTTCACCGTCTTGGAGGGCGGGTAAAATTTGTCGACGAATGCACTCGCCAATCCATCCCAAGTGGTGAAGATTCCGTCTGCTTGCGTCCTCAACCAATATAATGCCTTGTCCTTTAGTGTGAAAGGGAAGAGGCGCAGTCTAATAGCATCCACGGAGACGCCCGGCATTTGGAAGGTGTCACACTTTGATAGGAAGAGCTGGATGTGGTAATGAGGTTTTTCATGGGAGTTCCCATGAAAAGGATCTTGTTGCATAAGGACCACCAATCCGGTCTTCAACTCAAAATTCTTGTCGGCCTCCAACTCCGGAATGGCTATGGACGAGGTCGTGGAAGAAGTCTTAGGCCGAAGCCTATCTCTTATGGAAATAATCCTCGCCATTCGCGCCGCTAATTCTTCCGGGGTCTCAGGATGGGTCATAAAATTTCCTTCCGTATCGGGTCTCCTCCCCGCTCGGATCCTCCTCAATGTACGCTCGATCTCTGGATCGTATAGTATCTCTTCGGGGTTCGCCGAGGATCTCATGTACATGCAAGGGAAAACAGAGTTTCAAAGAAATGGTTAGCACAATGGAAGGGTAAAAATTGAAATAGAAATACGAATAAAAAAAGAAAAATAGCTAGGTTATAGGAATCAAACACTATTGCCTCCCCGGCAACGGCGCCAAAAACTTGATCGCGCCCCGGACACACGTCCCGGAGCGACGACGATCGTAGTCTTACCGCAAGCGCACGGTGTAGCGACAAGCGGGTATCGAACACAGGGAGGCCTATTAACAGTGTCTTCTTCGAATCACCTGGCTATAGGGGAAGTCGGGAGAATGTTCGCAATGTGCGGTCACAGTCGTTTAAATGTATAAAGGGATTAACAAATTAATAAAGATGCTTAGGGGATAGGGAATCCCCGCTACTTGCCGTATCTCATCATTGTGACTCGTAGGTTTCACAATTGCTAGACTTGAAATTTGGGTGAACTAGTTGCAACTAAATGTGGAACCAAGCTCACGCTCTCGCGCTATTGCCGGTCTATAGCCGACCTAGGTTAGGGTCCAATCTCTTGCAAACCCTAACCTAGGCAAACTAGCGTGAAGGACAACATCATCGTTCAATCATATCTCGAGCCCACTCTCGTGCAAACTCGAGCTACGACCAAGTTTGGGATAGTTCCTACCCATCCAATCTCTTGCAAACGGGTATTGGCATGGAATTGCAATTGAAAAACCCTAGTTTCGGTCCAATCTCTTGCAAACCGATTCCGGAGAAATTCAATTGCAACCCGATTCGAATATCTAGGGCTTCCTATCGAATTGGGATCCAATCTCTTGCAAATCCCAATCGATATGAATCTCTAGCTATTCGTATTATAGCAGTCCCAAACTAACCATAATCAATCCTAGCAATAGTTTCACCAATTTATCACAAATTTGAAATTGGGCTCGTAGGGTTCATCCCTACGCCCTAAGACGATGAACTACTCACAATTCATAATAGAATGCAATAGAAATTCAGAAATAAAATCAATGGAATTCATAGCAAAATTCAATAAATCAATAAAAATGGAGTTTTTGAGGGAGAGAGATAAAAACCAATGAAGAACAAGATAGCATCCAACAAAATCTCACTTTTCTCTCCTCCCTTAAAGCTAAATCTAATCCCTAAAAAGTTAATCTAAAAAGCTGCAAAAAGTTATGAAAAAACTCTCTAAAACTAGGTTAAAACTGGGGTTAAATACCCCCCAAAATCGCCCAAAAAACCCTGACGAAAATGCCCCTGCGCAGCCTCAAATCCGCAGATTCCGCTACAGGCAGCGCGGCTCACTCGGCCGAGTGACAACTGTCACTCGGCCGAGTGACGAACCCTGTACAGAAACAGAGAGTTGGGGGTCTCGGGGGCCGTCTCCTCGAAGGTCACTCGGGCGGACGGCCTTCAGTCACTTGGGCGGACGTCGGTTGTCACTTGGACGGACGGTCTTTCTCCACTCGGCCGAGTCAGTCATTGGAGCAGACTGACGGAAAACAGAGAGTTGGTGATTTTTGATGCCGTCGTCTCGGCTCCACTCGGGCGAGGGGTGACTCGGTGCTCGGCCGAGTGGTATGGCGATGCTCGGCCGAGTGCACGCTGTATTTGGCTCTGTTGCGTGTCCGATCTGGCCGGCCGAGCGGGTTCTCTATGCTCGGCCGAGTGACTCCTTCACTCGGCCGAGTGAAGTGCTAAAAATGCCCAAACTTCATATCTTCGCCTCCTCGTCGCTCCTACGACGTTCTTTCTCCTTCCACTCCTCTCCAACAGCAAAATACCCCTCAAGAGAGTCGTTGGCGACACTCCAGAGTGGGTGCATCTCAGAATCACTCCAAATCGCTCCAAATCTCCTGAAATACGACAAAAACAACAAATCGTGAAAAGCATCGCAATATTGCCGAATAAACGTGAAAAACACGATTTGAGCGATGAAAATGGCATGCAAACATGCAGAAAAAAGGTGTAAAATATGGAGTGATCACTGTTCAACCGTTAGTCGGTCTACGTTGAATCACCGACCGACTAGTTGATGAACTAGTCGGTCAGTGATCCTTCTTTGACCGACTAGTCTGGTTCAGAATAGAGCCGTTGGAGCTTTAATTGAAACGTTTTTCTCTCTCTCTTTCCTCTATCCTATATATACTTGGAGGGGTTCTTTCCTAGTATTCAAGGCTGCCATTTTAGAGGTTTAGAGATATCAAAGAGAAGCTATTCAACTCCATTCTAAAACTTTCTCTTCCTCACAAGAATCTCTCCCTTAACTCTTTGAGCCATATTCCTCAAGAGAGATTCTCTCCATTGTGAGCCTTCCAATCAAAGAGCTTGATCCAAAGTCACCATCCTCCATCCTAGCCTTCGATCTTTGATCTTATTGGTGGAGCTTCGGTTTGGTGACATTCTCTCCTCAAAATCCTTCTTGCCCTAATTTGGTAAGTTATACTCAAGGCATAGGATTTTGTGGTAAGTGTTCTTTATTTCATTTCAATCGTTATTTGAATTCTATCTCTCGGTTGTGAGAGAGGGTGTGATCCCGGGTTGTGGGAGTCACATGTCATTTGTATGATTTTGTCTTGTGAAGGGTTTTCACAAGAATTTCATAGTGCTAAATCTTGAGTTAGGGTTTCTAACTCAAGTATCCGGAGGGGATCCGGGTGGTTGGGACGTAGGATCACCGGGAACAAGTCGGGGAGACTTGGGTGGATCCGAACCTGTTACATGCTTTGTTTGCGTTTGTTAATTCTTGTTGATTGTTATTTATTCCGCATTGTCGTTTGTTTCTTGCACAATAATTAGGAATAACTATCTTGATTATTTTAAAGTACTATTCACCCCCCCTTAGTACATGTGCAGTAGCTTCACAGGGCACTACAATTGGTATCAAAGTAAGGTTAAAGCTATAAGTTTCAAAGCTATGACGAACAACGACTACAACGTCTTCAAGGATCGTCAAGGATCCTCTTCAGTTATGGAAGGACAATCCTCCGTCAGGCCTCCTCACTTCAACGGTACCAACTATGGGTACTGGAAATGCCGGATGGAAACCTTCCTCCTGAGCGCTTCACTATGGAGAGCCACAATGACGGAGTATGTCGAGCCCGAAGAAGAGGATTTCGCAAAGTGGACTACCGCGGAGGTCGCCACGGAGGTAAGCAATGCCAATGCAATGAATGCCTTGTAATGTGAGTTGGAGCCCGAAGACTTCAACAAGATATGCACATGTTAGAGTGCATATCAAGTATGGAACCAACTCCTCATCTTGCACGAAGGAACGAGTACGGTAAAAGATTCTAAACTCGTTGTCGCTAACAAAGAATTTGAGTTGTTTCACATGGAACAGTGTGAAACTATGAAGGACTACTATGCGCGCTTCGTGGACATATCCAACGAATTGGAAGCTCTTGGGAAGACCTACACCCAAAAGGAGAAAGTCGCAAAGATTATTGATGGACTTCCCTCTTGTTGGGAAAGCGTACCTTCGCCATCGAGGAAGGTAACGATATGAATAAGTACATGGTTGTACAACTAATGTGTACCTTGTTGTCTTACGAGGTACACAAGGAAAGTAAGATCAAGATGAAGGAGAAGATGAAGGCATACTTGAAGCAAGATGAGCCAAAGAAAAAGGCGATTGCATACAAGGCGGCTCCATCTACCGATGATGAAGAATCGGAAGAAGAATCGGAAGAAGAGTTGGACATGGAAGCTTTGGCCGATTTGGCAAAGAAGGTCGACCGATGCTTCCGAAAAGGTAAGTTTAAGAATTTATCTAAGTTTGGTTCTACTAATGTTTCTACTCCCGTGTGTTATAAATGTAATAAGCCAGGACATATCAAGCCAGATTGTCCTCTAAACAACACAAGGGGAAGTGGAAGGCATCCAAGCACGACAAGTCGAGAAAGCACAAGAAAGGACTTGTCGGGACATTCACCGACTCCGAGGATTCGTCAAGTGGAGAGTCGGATGATGAACGTGTGGAGAAAGCACACATGTGCTTCATGGGAAAAGAGGAACGTGTTCAAGAGACTTCCTCCGATGAAAGCGATGAAAGCGAGGAAAGCGAGGATGAAGGTGGTGAGGTAACCATGGATGAACTTAAATTAGCCAATGAACAACTTTGGTATAAGTTTTCTAAATTGACTAGTAGATTTATTAAGACTAAAAATGAGTTAGATAGTCTTAAAACCTTGCCTAAGCCTTTCATCATCAACAACGACACCGTTGTTGAGGATTTGAGAAATGAGATTGTTTATCTCAAATCTCAACTTGAGCATGTTCATATCGAGGATTTGGATGAACATGTGATAGCGGATTTGACGTCTCAAAACTCAACTTTGAGTATTGAGAATAAGAATCTCAAATCACGTGTTTGCGCACTCACATCGTAAGTGTCCACCTTGGATGCTTCGATGCATTCTCTCACCGAGAAGTATGAGTGCACATTAGGCCGAATTCATGAATTCAATAAAGGTAAGGGCCATTTGGATAATATCCTAAATGACTTACCTCCGGCCAATCATCACATTGGTTTGGGGTATAAGATGGGAGATTCATCCAAATCATCCGGCACCTTTGTTAGGCCAACGTCTGATGCTTCTACTAGTGGGAGTAAACACCCCATAGGTAGTTCTTCTACCAATGGTGCTTCCGCTAGGTACACACCCCCATTTGGAAAGAAACCCACTTTGGGTGGACCTCCAAAGAAGGGTCAAGCTTTCATGTATACCATGCCACGTAGGAACACACATCCTACTCCACATGTTAGCACGTATGATGATTTTTATGCTCCGCATCCACGAGCACGTGCACACCTTGTGAGACACACTCATGCACGTGTTCCACCACATGCATATGTTCATTCTCATTCTCATATGGATAATTATCATCATGCATCATTGCATCATATGCCATATGCCTATCCACGACATGCATCACATAGAAATCAACAACGTGTGCATGTTCCCAATAGGAATAGGGCTTCCAAAATCTTCACTATTTGGAGCCCGAAGAACACAAGCATGCATAATAAGGATTTGTATGTGCAATCGTTTATTAATGATGTTATTTTAAATGATGATTATGTTGGGAAATCACGGTCCTCGTGGACTTGGTTTCCGAAGGGTTTTTTTCCTTTGACCCTTCATTGCTTGGTACCATAAGTTTAATTTCTTTTTTTATGGGTACCAAGGCAATTATGGTAAAAATTGGTTTATTTTCTTTTTTATTTGCATATTGATCTTAGATGTGCATGTTAATTTGAAACTTAAAATTCATATTGAATTTGAATTTTGTTAGGCTATGGGTTACATTGAATTTGAATTTAATATATTAAATTTATTGCCTAACTCATAGGATCCAAAAAGATTTTTGGATACCAAAATGATATTCTCTAGGTTAAATCCACCATGGGATACCAACCCTACCAACTCATTGATTTGCAAGGGATTTTTCATTCAAATAGAGTTGATGGTGCTTAAGTGATGCACCAAAGTAGGGGGAGCTTATGTTGTAAGTATTTTCTTACTTTTGATTTACATTGGTATCCATGTGTGTTAAATGCATCCATTGGTAGAATATCTACATTGGTATCATTTTCAATTAGTATGCTAGAATTGCTTATGCCATTGGTCTATGGTGTTCTATCTATGTTTGGCATAACACTTTTGCATGTTACTTTTGGTATTCATTAGATATTTGTCTCTGATGTTGATTTCGTCGCTCGACGAGTAACTTGGTTAAATAGAAATTCTTTCTATGATTTCATAGAATTGTTTTCCATGCACTATTTAACTAAGAATGTTGATATTGGAGAGTATGTTCCAAAACTCAATAAGTGAAATTGATTTGAGTTTTGATGATTTCGTATTTCGATTTTCGCCTATGGCTTGATGATTTCGTTTTTCGATTTTCGCTTATGGTTTGATGATTTCGTATTTCGATTTTCGACTATGGCTTGATGATTTCGTTTTTCGATTTTCGCCTATGGCTTGATGATTTCGGTTTTTGATTTTCGACTATGGTCATGATTGGCACGCTTTGATTTTCTTCGGTATTTTACTTTTGGTATTTTACTTTGGTGTCATTTGGACCGTGGTCGTATTCTTAGACTCTCTTACTTTAATTTCTTAGCCATTGTATTCTTGTCGTTGATCTCCTCCCACACTTTTTGCTAATGCCAAAGGGGGGGAGAGAATTAATAATATGACAATGTGCTAATTGATATCAAAGCAATTTACCATGAATCTAAGTTGATATGTTAGATTCAGGTGGAGTTAAGATATAAAATGGATTTAGAATCCTAAATTGCAATAATATGATTCATATTTTATATTTCCCTCGTCTGATTGATGCGTATGAATATTATTGAATACGGAACTAACGTGTCATCAATGCAGGAGGAGTAAGTAAATTTTTTTGAATCATTATTATTGATTATTATTTATGTTGGTTTGTCATCACCAAAAAGGGGGAGAATGTTGAGTATTGATTCTCAGATTTGGTTTTTGATGATGAGCAAACATAAATATCTCGTACTAACTGTTTATGAGCGCAGTTATGGAGATCGTCGCCAAAAGAATACGTACATCAAAAGCGACGTCTCAAGACTTCTCAATACACGTGATCATGTGCCTGTAGCTTCGTTGAAGCTCAAGGAGTATAATTGAAGTCAAGAGTGAAGATTGAAGCTAGCTTGGAAGACGATTCGTCATGTATTATTTATTGTCTTCTAGCTTCGTAGATTAGAATGTTAAGCCTTGAGTAGGACTTACTTTATAATCTTCATTTCGCTCATATCTTAGAGCTAGAATTATCATTGAAGCCATTAGAAACTTTTCCGAAGCCTATCGCTTCTTCCCTTGGCTTCTAGTGCAAGTTAGTTGGTTCATGTAGAAGAACCAACCGACTAGATGACGATCTAGTCGGTCGGAAACTCTTCATGAACCGACTAGATGCCTTGCTCAATTCTGCTCATTCCCTGTTGATCAATTAGTCAGTCAAAGAAGGTTCACCGACCGACTAGATGACGATCTAGTCGGTTAGGAAATCTTCTCAGATCGACTAGTTATCATTGCCTCTGTACAGCCTGAGCTACTGTTTCGAGTTAGTCGGTCAAAGAACGTTTGTCGACCGACTAGTTGATAAACTAGTCGGTCAGCATTTGTTCTTAAACCGACTAAGTCAACTTGAAGTCAGCCTATTCTATTTCGACTATTAGTCTGTCAAAGAGCATTCACCGATCGACTAGTTGTGAAACTAGTCGGTCGTCAAGTCTTCTTGGACCGACTAGTTGTCATCTCATGTACTTCGACCTTTTGGATGTTCAACCGTTAGTCGGTCTATGTTGAATCACCGACCGACTAGTTGATGAACTAGTCGGTCAGTGATCCTTCTTTGACCAACTAGTCTGGTTCAGAATAGAGCCGTTGGAGCTTTAATTGAAACGTTTTTCTCTCTCTCTTTCCTCTATCCTATATATACTTGGAGGGGTTCTTTCCTAGTATTCAAGGCTGCCATTTTAGATGTTTAGAGATATCAAAGAGAAGCTATTCAACTCCATTCTAAAGCTTTCTCTTCCTCACAAGAATCTCTCCCTTAACTCTTTGAGCCATATTCCTCAAGAGAGATTCTCTCCATTGTGAGCCTTCCAATCAAAGAGCTTGATCCAAAGTCACCATCCTCCATCCTAGCCTTCGATCTTTGATCTTATTGGTGGAGCTTCGGTTTAGTGACATTCTCTCCTCAAAATCCTTCTTGCCCTAATTTGGTAAGTTATACTCAAGGCATAGGATTTTGTGGTAAGTGTTCTTTATTTCATTTCAATCGTTATTTGAGTTGTGTCTCTCGGTTGTGAGAGAGGGTGTGATCCCGGGTTGTGGGAGTCACATGTCATTTGTATGATTTGGTCTTGTGAAGGTTTTTCACAAGAATTTCATAGTGCTAAATCTTGAGTTAGGGTTTCTAACTCAAGTATCCGGAGGGGATCCGGGTGGTTGGGACGTAGGATCACCGGGAACAAGTCGGGGAGACTTGGGTGGATCCGATCCCGTTACATGCTTTGTTTGCGTTTGTTAATTCTTGTTGATTGTTGTTTATTCTGCATTGTCGTTTATTTCTTGCACAATAATTAGGAATAACTATCTTGATTATTTTAAAGTACTATTCACCCCCCCTCTAGTACATGTGCAGGAGCTTCACAGGGCACTACAAGAAGGTAATGGGGTTTTTGGACAAATTACCACCTAAATAAATTCTTAACAAGTTTGTGGGTGGCCTTAAGGAAGAAATACGATATGAAGTATCTCCAGCTGAGCCCACTAATCTATGGAAAGCTATCCGGCTTGCCAAAAATTTTGAAGAAAATTTTTTGAATGCTAGGAGGACCAGCAGAACTACGGCAGCAGTCGTGACACAGGCCAAGACAACTGGTAATTCTTTGACAACCTTGAGTGCGGGCAAGACTACTCCACTTATTCCCATTCCCAGGAAACTTACACCAGAAGAAATCCAATATAAGCCCAAGAATCACATATACTTTTGTTATGATGAGAAATGGAGCAAGGATCACAAGTGCAAGAAGCTGTTCATCATGGAAGGGGTGTGGGAAGTTGATGATTCTGTGGAAGATTGCCAGGATGAAGGGAATTTCAGTGCCAATGAGTTGTCCTGGCATGAGCCTATAAAGAGGTAGTTGAGAATCCTGCTACTATCTCTCTGCAAGCAATGTGTGGCATACTAGCACCACACACCTTGAGGTTGGAAGGAAGCATCAAGGGGCAGTCTGTTCAAGTGTTGGTAGACACTGGGTCAACCCACAGCTTCATTCACCCTAAATTAGCTAATACACTGGGATTAGAGATGGAGAAGTCTAAGAGTTTCAATGTAATGGTGGATAATGGGGAGAAGTTGGAAGGTGCATGCATGTGCAAGGGGGTGTTGCTCAAGTGCCAAGGGGTTACAGTTCCTTTAGATTTGTTGTTGTTGCCTATGGGGGTAGATGATGTGTCCATATTTTCTAACTTTTTCATATCATCATGACATCGCATTCCATGCCATTTTCGCATCCAAATCCCATATTTCCCTACGATATCGCATTTCTGACGTTATATTCGAGTTTCGTAGTGGTTTATGAGTTTTCAGGGATTTTGGATCGATTTGGGACCCGACCTGAGTATGGACACATCTGACACGCCCATGAGCTCGTTGGCAAATCTTTACAGGAGTTCACCGTGTTTTTGGAGGCATGGGACGAGTGGAGGAGAGAGCAGGAGGAGAGAGGAGCTTTAGCAGCTTCAGCAAGGTTTTCCCAGGTGACTCGATCAAGCAGAGCAGCTGCTCGGTCGAGCAGATGCAATTGGAGAAGAAGGAGCAGATACACAGCCCGCTCGGACCGAGCACTTATAGTGCTCGGTCGAGCAGCCATTCATTCCAAAGCCCGACCAATCCAGCACACGGCCCGAGCAACTTTTCAGCGACTGAGTCAGCTCTCTGCTCGGACTGAGCTAAGCTGACTCGGCCGTGCATGCAGAGTGAAGATTTAGAAGAATTTCAATTTACTGTCGTACTCGGTCGAGCAGTATAGCTGCTCGGCTCGAGTAGCTGACCGGGCAACGCACTGCTCGACTGAGTCACCCACTCGATCAACGATGCTGAGGCCATTTTTGGAAGTATTTTTCAGAGCGCTGTTGCGCGATTTTTGGGGGAGTGAAGTCTAGGATCTACGACTTCGATTGGGGGTGATTTCATTCTGAGTTTTGAATTAGAATTTTTGGGGAGCGGAGATTAGGAAGATACTTGTTAGATCTAGATTTATTTTTGAAGACTTTTGGATCGAAATTATTGGATTATTATTTTGGTGCTCTATTGTGATTTGCATTCTTGGAATCTCGTTATTCTTCTTGGGATCTATTGCTCATCTATTTTCTTCATCTCTCGCTGTAATTTTTTAATCTTTATTCTATTGATTTGCTATGATGTTTTCTCTCCTAAATATTGTGTTTTTATCCGTCAACAACATCATGAGTGAGTAGACTTTTCTAGGGTTGATGGGTTAGCCCTAAGATCCTAGGAGGGACGTAGATCTAGATCCCTACATTGAATTAAGGATTTAGGGGAGTATTTCGATCGATTATACCGAATCCCTAGATAACCCGTACTGAGATCATGTCCATGGTCTGTGGAATTGATGTGCTTAAGGGGTATCCTTGGGATTCGAATTGTGAAATCGGTGGATCCAACCAAGGCTCGTGACCATGCCCGGCTCGTGCCTTGAGGGGATCTCCTGACGAACTATATCGCTACGTTGACGGCTACCACTATTGCATCAACGAGAGCTACCGAAATACCTCACGATTCTAACCCACGAGAGTGGTACAAATTAGGAGATTAATCCCCTAACCCCAATGCAATGTAAGGATTCTATTCGAACGACGATCCCCGATGATCTTAGCGGTGATCTCTAACGCCCTAGTCCTTTTTATTATTAAAACAACACCAACACAACAACCAACTCTCTCAACCCGATAGCTATCTCACTTCGAGATATAGAAGTAAACTGAGAACCCAAATACACTATCACCGTCCCTGTGGGATTCGATATCTTTTATACTACAACTTGACACCGTCCTCTTGTGGATAGAGCCCGAAATTGACATCTAGGGGCAATACCATGCCTTGCGATCGTGACACCGCCGGGTGGAATCTATGTAATGCCCTGATAGCTACTGCACAAGTACTAGAGGGGGGTGAATAGTACTTTAAAATAATCAAGAGTATAATTCCTAATTATTGTGCTAACACTAACAACAATGCGGAATGAAAAATTGACAACAAAAAAATCCAACGCAAACAAGCGATTTAATGGGTTCGGATCCACCCAAGTCTCCCCGACTTGTTCCAGGCGATTCTACGTCCCAGACCCGGATCCCATCCGGCTACTTGAGCTAGAATCCTCCAACTCAAGTTTGCACTACGAAATTCTTGTAGAAACTACTACAAGATCAAATCATACAAAGATCGAAATGTGACTCCCACAAACCGGGACCACGATCTTCTCTCACAAACCGAGAGATAACCTCAAATATCAAATGAGATGAAATAATAAAACACTTACCACAAAACCCTATGCCTTGAGTAAAACTTACTGATTTTAGGGCAAGAAGGATTTTGAGGAAGAAGATAGCACCAAACCCTAGCTCCACCAAGATGAACAGCAATAGATGGCTAGGGTGAAGTTGGTGACTTGGATTCAAGCTCTTAGCTTGAGTAGCTCACAATGAATGAGAATCTCTCTTGAGGAATTAGGGCTCAAAGAGTAAGGGAGAGATTCTTGTGAAGTGAGAGAGCTTAGAAATGAGAGTTTAATGCTCTTCTCTTTGATTCTCTAAATCTCAATAATGGCAGCCTTGAATGCAAGCTTGAAGCTCATCAAGTTTATATAGGAGAGAGAGAGAAGAGTTCAGTAAAAATCGTGGCATTAAATGCCCAACGGATCTATTTCTGAAGCTGCTTAATCGGTCTAAGAAGGATCACTGACCGATTAGTTTTGCAACTAGTCGGTCGGTGAACCTTCTTGGACTGACTAGAAGGTTGATAGTAAAGATAGTGAAATCAAGAGATAGAACTAGTCGGTCTAAGAAGAAACACCAACCGACTAGTTTGACAACTAGTCATTCGGTGAACCTTCTTGGACCTACTAATTGATCAACAGTAAATAAGCTGAATTTCACAAGGAAAACTATTCGGTCTGAGAAGAGACACCAACCGACTAGTTTGACAACTAGTCGGTCGGTGATTCTTCTTTGACCGACTAACTTGTCAATAGTGTATATGCTGAGTTGAACTAGGAGAACTAGTCGGTTCAAGAAGGATTTCCAACCGACTAGATTGTCATCTAGTCGGTTGGTTCTTCTTCTTGAACCAACTAAGATGCATAAGAAGCCGTGAAATGAAGTGATAAGCTTCGTGAAAGTTACTAATGGCTTCTAAGGCAATCCTAGATCTAAGATATAAGTGTTATGAAGATTGTTAAGTAAGTCCTACTAAAGGCTTAACATTCTATATGATGAAGCTAGAAGACAATAAAATAAACATGACGAACCGTCTTCAAAGCTTCAATCCGAATCCATTGACTTCATTAATAACTCCTTGAGCTTCAACGAAGCTTCAGGCACACGATCACGCGCTTTAAGAAGTCTTGGGGCGTTGCTTGAGATGTACGAAGTAATTTGGCGATGATCTCCATAACTGCGCTCAAAGAGAATTAGTGCACGATATTTATGTTTGTTCATCATCAAAACCAAATCCGGGGAATCAATACTCAACAATCTAGGTGTAGGTTTCGGGTGCGTCAAGTTTTTGGCCCCGTTGCCGGGGACAACAATAGTGTTTATCTCAGTTTATTTTAATTTTTTAGAAGTTTTCTAGCAATTCTAATCATCCCTTATCTTTCCATCATTTTTATTCTTCTATTTTATTACCGTGCTACCGATGGTATATGTCTAGTTGTTTTGGTGCATGAACACTCGCTTCGGGGCATCTACTAGAGAATTGTTATTCGATCCCGAGATCGAGAAAACAGCAAGGGATTTGAGGGCCTCCAGTAGAAATCCTGTTGGATCCTGTGGATGGCAAGCAACACTAGAAGGGGGGGTTGAATAGTGTTGACCAAATACTAAAACTTTTTCGCTCAACGATATTAACACAAATAAATTCCTTCTAACGTTGCTTAAGAAACCAAGTAGAGTGATCTACGCTTGGTTCTTAATCAACAATATAATTTTAAAGTGCACAGCGAAATTTCACAGCAGGTAGTCGACTCCTTATGAGCAGTAGTCGACTCCCAGAGAATATGTTAGGAAAAATAAGATTATAAATATGAATTTCAGCGTATATAGATAAAATTGATCTTTGCTGTAAATAGAAGATATGAATGAAAAGATAATCAAACACAGATCAACAATCACAAACAAAAAGATTTTATCCTGGTGCCCCGCAACCCGGGTACGTCCAGTCCCCGACCAATCCGGTACGAGATTTGCACTATCTGCCTTGGCAAATACAAGCACCTAACTTCACTTGTTAGGATTTCCAACGACCTAGCCTTGAGCAGGATTTCCGAACGCAACACCTAGACTTGTCTAGGGTTTTACCCTTGCCTCACAAACTGAGGACTTTCCAACTGGCAACAACTAGACTTGTCTAGTGTTCCAACAATTAATACAATAAGAGATTTGTTCAATACTCTACAATAAATGATAGAGATTGAAAAATACACCCGATTCTATAGCCAATCAAAAGATAGACAATTGTGTAGTGGCTTAATAGAATGATAGTCTAGATCACACAAAGATACGAGATAAGTTCTTTGTGATCTAGAGCTTTTTCAAAAATCCTTCAAATAAAATTAGAGATAAATAATAGAAGGGATTTTGAAAAACAATTTAGCCAATAGAAAATAATAATATGATCTTAAAAAAGATGAGAAAATATTGCACGATCAAAACTGAATTTAAATTGGCTAGAGAGAAAAAATTAGAGAGCTTTGATTCACGAGAGCTTTTACGAATTTTGATTTTCAATGTTGTGTTTTTCACAACAGAATTTAGCTCTATTTATAGGGAAAAACTGAGATTTGAATTTCAAATTTCGTTTGACTTTTGTCCCAAAAATTTCGGAGTAAATTGCTCAAAAGATTTTAAAATTCAAATTCAAAACGTCTGAAAATTTCCAGCAGGTAGTCGACTCCCTCCTATAGGTAGTCGACTCCCAGAGGAGTCTAGGAAATTTTCATCCCTGACAAGTAGTCGACTCCCTACTTTTGGTAGTCGACTCCCAGAGGAGTTTTTCCTGTTGTTCTAGTCAAAAAGGGTAGTTAGCTCCAGGGTGCGTGGAGTTTCACTACGAGAATTATGAAGTGACTAGAAAAGCTCTTGAAAACTATTTTGAAGATAGTTAAAAATTATTTCGAAATCATGTGTGTGTGTGTGTTGTCTATTTGATATGGCTTTGACAAATACCCTAAAAGACACGACACACTCACACTAGACTTTGAACATGTCTTCGGAAGTTTAGTCAACTTGATGAAGTGAAGGTGAGCTTCTCTTTGAGCTTCTTGT
The DNA here is from genome assembly GCA_030789695.1 of Scilla litardierei. Lineage (NCBI taxonomy): Eukaryota > Viridiplantae > Streptophyta > Magnoliopsida > Asparagales > Asparagaceae > Scilla > Scilla litardierei. The sequence continues at coordinate 118,737,105 of CM061142.1, forward strand.
TCTGTTTGAGCTTGAGCTTCATCACTTGAGTTTAGTCATGTTCGTCTTTGTCGTGGAGTATTGATGCGTGCTTCTTGGAGTATTAGTAGAGCTTCACGAAATCTGCATACTTAAAGTGTAGTGTAGTTAGTACACTAAGCATTCATTTGGTGTGCTCATCATCAAAATCACTTGGGGGTGGAATTCAATTTCCATCACTCCCCCCCTTTTTGATGATGACACCCAAATGAAAAATTTGAAGTAAGACGTGAATATGAATAATATTTCAAGTATACTTACTCCCCCTGCTTTGATGCGGTTCTCCCCCTGCATCGAAGCTATTAGAAATACAATTCATATTTTTGCATTTCATATATTTTTCTCCCCCATGTCATCAACAAAAATAAAAAGTAATTTCTACGGATCATTAAAATAAGAGGAATTCAATTCCATATGCCTGCAATGGAGATGTTAGTTCATAGGAACAACTAAGTTTGGCATAGTAGATAACTTCATAGTAGCTAGCATCACACAATAAGAGTTATTACAAACCATAGTTTAAAAAAAACATTGTTTTGAAAGAGAAGTTCATGAGGCTAAGGATGACTGCTGTTCTTTTTCAGTTCCTTGATCTCTTCAAGGATCATAACAAGCGTCTCCTCAGTCATCTTGTTGCTTTTCACGACGATCTCCTTGAGGTCGTCCACCTTTTGATTGAGATCTTCAAATCCTTTCTCCTGTGAGATATTCAATTTTCCAATCTTTTTCAGGAGCATTTCCTGAAGTTCAAGGATGTAAGCAGGAACTTCTTCTTCTTCCTCGCCACTTTCTTTTTCTTCTTCTTCACTTTCTTCATCTGAATCTGAAATGACAACCTTCTTACCTCGCCTTGAGGATGATGATCCTCCTTTGGTAGCGATTTGCTCTTCAGGGACATTCTTATCAAGGTCATGATGGAGATTCATTCTCCCAAGAGCATGAACATCAAAGACACGGGCAGGTTCTAGAATGGTTGTTTCATGATCCAAAGGCACGTTAAAGCTAATGAATAGAATGGTCAGATAGTGCCCATGAGAAAGAGTGGAGGAAGGTCTGTCAGATGAAGCTGAAAGTAGGATGGAATCCATGATGACTTTGGCCTAATTCACACGAATGTTACCAAGAATGGCATAAATGCATTTAGCTTGTTTTTCAGAAAGAATAGCATGACTCCCAGATTTTTGAGTTATGTTATACGACAAAATATTAGCTAAGATTCTCGCCGGATAGCGAAGATGGCTACAAGGAAGTTTAGTCTGAAAGTGTTTACCAGGCAGATACATTCTCTCTAGGATATTCTCGTCAGTCGTCTCAATTTTGTCAAGGATCATACCGGAGTATGGGATTCCTAGGGCTTCACCTAGGGATTTTACAGTTATTGCAAGTTTGGTATCCAGAACCTTAGTAATGAAACGACTTTTCACGAGATCATAATCCATGTTTGCATAAAAGAGATGAACAAGCCGAGGATAACAAAGATACACATTTTCAGAGGAGAACAAATTTGCTAAGTTTTGGAAATCTAACAGACTGTCAATACCGTAATTGATAACATCATTAAGTTTGACAAATCTTTCATGCAAGATTGGTTTCTTAGAAACTTTAACAAAATGTTCATAGGTAGTTGATTTGAAGAGATATGGTAGGATGATTTCTTTCTCAGAATCAACATTAGCAGTAGCAATTTTTCTCTTCTTAGGGAAAGCTCCTTTGAAAGGCATCTAGATAAAGTAAAACAACAAAAATATATTTTTACACTACTAGATAACCAAGAGAAATGAAATAATAAAGTTCATGGAAGTAAAAAAATTTTACCTTGAGTAAATTTGAAGGAAGATGAAAAAAAATTGCTCCAAAAGTCCAAGCTCCAAGATGAAAACTCAAGAGAGGAGAGGGGAAAAAGGAGGTAGTCGGCTACCTCTAGGGTTTTCTTGGGCTTTTGTTTGAAGAGGTGAAGAGATGAAGAGAAGTAAGAGCCATTAGATCTAGATTTGGGTGGCTATGATGAGTTTTAGGTTTTAGTGGGTAAGTTATCTTAACGGATCTTGACCCATCCACTCAAATAGAACCCAATAGGAGATAGTCAAAAAAGGAGCAACCCAGAAATTTACGCACTGGTAGTCGACTCCCTCCTGTAGGTAGTCGACTCCCTGCTGGGTTGAGTCGTTTTCTCATCCCGGAGAAGGTTTGGTCCAGGTTGAGCGTGCTCTTTTAACAAAAAAATATTTTTAGCAATAAAACACAATCATACATACAAATTAACTTATTTCAACTCATTTAAATAATTATATAAATATATAAAAAGCATTTGTTCCGATTCAGCCGTTTGACTTCCTGAATTTTCTTCATTGTTTTCCTCCTTTTTAGAGCACCTGAAAGATAAGCGTTTTATGGTACTCTTTGGTTTTGAGTCCGAGGAGTTAGTCTTTAGGAAACCAAACCCAATATGGTTTAGTTCCTTCATGAACAATATATTTATAATTTTTGTTACAGTGAATCTGTTGAACAAAGTTAGTAGCGTACCTTTTTTTTGCTGATCAGATAATCTCTTTGGTACCCAGATGCTTAAAACACTGTCGTTAGCATGATGCATCCTAGTGTGCTTAACCCGTTTCTTGGTATGATGTGAATCATAGCCAAGTCCGGTTTTGCTAGATGAAGCTTTTTGATTATCTATTATATTATCTAGCTTTCCTTTTCCTTTATTGAAATTCTCAATAATTTTCATCGTAGCGTCGTATTTATCTTTGACGGATACGAGAAGATTATTCAGACTTTCAAACTTTTTATTTACTAGCAAAATATCATTTTGTAGAAGATCATTTTTCTCTTTAAGAAGACTATTTTCTTTAATGACTTCTTCTTTTTCCGTAGTCTCTCTTTTAGCAATTCTAAGTGTTTTTCTATGTTCTTTAATGAGCTTTTCATGCATCTTGCATAGCTCTTTATATGCTCCCCTATAGTCCAAGTCTTCATCATCGCTTGACGATGACTCATTGTCGCTAGATGAATCATGATGTGAGCTTACCTTGGAGGATGTAGATGCCATGAAGCACATGTGTGCCGTCTCTCTTCTTTCATCATTATCTTCGTCTGAGGATTCGTCGGATGAAGAATCGTCGCTCTGGTCGAAGGCTGCATAGGCTTCTTTCTTTGGTCGTCGAAACTTGTTTCTTGTATTGGTTCGTCTTTCATTATTCTCTTTGTTCTTCCCACGATCTCTGGAATCACGGTTGTTTCTTTCCAATGGACAATCTCTCTTGACATGCCCTGATTTATTGCAACCAAAACAAATAATACCATTAGTGGGTCTAAAAGATCGTTTTCCATAATTACTTGTGATGAACTCTTTAAAGTTCTTTGAAATGAACGCGATGTGATCTTCTTTGTCCGTGTAGTCGGAGTCTTCTTCTTGAGCCTTGAATGCAAGATTTTTCTTCTTTGGGTTTTCTTCGATTTTCTTGTCTTCTTCAAGCTCGATCTCATATGCCATGAGATTTCCCATCAGTTCTTCGATGGTGAGATCCTTTACATTATGAGCTTCTCGAATGGCCGTAGTCTTTCCCTTCCATTCGGGTCGGAGGGATCTTAGTATCTTCATTACCTGTTCATACTCGGAAAGTTTCTTTCCTAGTCCTGCAAGCTCGTTTGTAATGTTAGTAAAACGAGTATTCACATCGGTGATACTCTCTCCTTCTTCCATTTTAAACGTTTCGAATTTTGAATGTAATACATTTATACGAGATTCTTTTACCTTTTCTGTACCTTCATGACTTACCTGAAGAGTATGCCAAATTTGATGTGCTGTCTCACATTGGGAGACTCGATTGAACTCATTTCCTGTAACAGCGCAAAACAAGGCATTCATTGCTTTTGCATTGAGGTTAGCTCTCTTCTTGTCGTCGATAGACCATTTTCCAAACTCAATGTCGGTGGGTGTGATGTACGGGACTTTGGTGATAGTCCAGGCTTCAATGTCCAATGACTCTAGGTGAGTCTTCATTCGGATCTTCCAGCTGGCGTAGTTGGTTCCGTTGAATAGAGGTGGTCGCATAGTGTTCAGTCCTTCGGAGTGAAAATATGTTGATGCCATCACTATTGTAGCCTCGCTTTGATACCAAGTGTTGGATCCTGTGGATGGCAAGCAACACTAGAAGGGGGGGTTGAATAGTGTTGACCAAATACTAAAACTTTTTCGCTCAACGATATTAACACAAATAAATTCCTTCTAACGTTGCCTAAGAAACCAAGTAGAGTGATCTACGCTTGGTTCTTAATCAACAATATAATTTTAAAGTGCACAGCGAAATTTCACAGCAGGTAGTCGACTCCTTATGAGCAGTAGTCGACTCCCAGAGAATATGTTAGGACAAATAAGATTATAAATATGAATTTCAGCGTATATAGATAAAATTGATCTTTGCTGTAAATAGAAGATATGAATGAAAAGATAATCAAACACAGATCAACAATCACAAACAAAAAGATTTTATCCTGGTTCCCCGCAACCCGGGTACGTCCAGTCCCCGACCAATCCGGTATGAGATTTCCACTATCTGCCTTGGCAAATACAAGCACCTAACTTCACTTGTTAGGATTTCCAACGACCTAGCCTTGAGCAGGATTTCCGAACGCAACACCTAGACTTGTCTAGGGTTTTACCCTTGCCTCACAAACTGAGGACTTTCCAACTGGCAACAACTAGACTTGTCTAGTGTTCCAACAATTAATACAATAAGAGATTTGTTCAATACTCTACAATAAATGATAGAGATTGAAAAATACACCCGATTCTATAGCCAATCAAAAGATAGACAATTGTGTAGTGGCTTAATAGAATGATAGTCTAGATCACACAAAGATACGAGATAAGTTCTTTGTGATCTAGAGCTTTTTCAAAAATCCTTCAAATAAAATTAGAGATAAATAATAGAAGGGATTTTGAAAAACAATTTAGCCAATAGAAAATAATAATATGATCTTAAAAAAGATGAGAAAATATTGCACGATCAAAACTGAATTTAAACTGGCTAGAGAGAAAAAATTAGAGAGCTTTGATTCACGAGAGCTTTTACGAATTTTGATTTTCAATGTTGTGTTTTTCACAACAGAATTTAGCTCTATTTATAGGGAAAAACTGAGATTTGAATTTCAAATTTCGTTTGACTTTTGTCCCAAAAATTTCGGAGTAAATTGCTCAAAAGATTTTAAAATTCAAATTCAAAACGTCTGAAAATTTCCAGCAGGTAGTCGACTCCCTCCTATAGGTAGTCGACTCCCAGAGGAGTCTAGGAAATTTTCATCCCTGACAAGTAGTCGACTCCCTACTTTTGGTAGTCGACTCCCAGAGGAGTTTTTCCTGTTGTTCTAGTCAAAAAGGGTAGTTAGCTCCAGGGTGCGTGGAGTTTCACTACGAGAATTATGAAGTGACTAGAAAAGCTCTTGAAAACTATTTTGAAGATAGTTAAAAATTATTTCGAAATCATGTGTGTGTGTGTTGTCTATTTGATATGGCTTTGACAAATACCCTAAAAGACACGACACACTCACACTAGACTCTGAACATGTCTTCGGAAGTTTAGTCAACTTGATGAAGTGAAGGTGAGCTTCTCTTTGAGCTTCTTGTTCTGTTTGAGCTTGAGCTTCATCACTTGAGTTTAGTCATGTTCGTCTTTGTCGTGGAGTATTGATGCGTGCTTCTTGGAGTATTAGTAGAGCTTCACGAAATCTGCATACTTAAAGTGTAGTGTAGTTAGTACACTAAGCATTCATTTGGTGTGCTCATCATCAAAATCACTTGGGGGTGGAATTCAATTTCCATCAAATCCATCTCCCTCTGCCTAGATGGCGGACAACAATACTCCTCCTCCTCCTTGCACCGGGTCCATCAGGGACCATATGAAGCCGACGTTTGGAAATAACTCGTCCATCCTTAGACCGCAACTGGCAGCGGTGAGCTTCGAGCTGAAAACGGGGCTGATTAATTTGATGTAGCAGGATCCCTTTCACGAGCATCCTCAAGAAAACCCCAACCACCACATTGATATCTTCCTTGTAAAGTGTGACACTTTCAAGGCGAAGGATGTGAGTGATGATGCTGTAAAGCTGCGGCTTTTCCCATTAACTTTGAGGGATAAAGCCTCGTACTGGCTCTAAGCCCATCCTCCCAATCATTTCACCACATAGGAGAAGCTGGTACTCGCCTTCGTGGATAAGTTCTATTCACCCTCGAAGATGGTGCAAATCCAGGGAGCAATCTCGAACTTCAAACAGCTCCCATAAGAGTCACTCTATGAGGCATGGGAGAGGTTCAAGGACCTCCAACATTAATGTCCTCACCACAGGATTCAGTCTTGGGATCTGGTGCAGAGTTTTTACAACAGGTTGCAATCCAGCACCAAGATGATTATAGATGTTGCGACGCAAGACGCATTACTTGACAAGTCTCCTGAAGGGGCCATAGACTTGCTGGAGCACATGGTAGCCAACAATCAACAATGGAGTGAAGAAAGAACCATTGTGACACGGACCCCGAGGTCAAAGCTGCTAGCCATTTGGACTCACACATCGAGACCTTATGCAAACAAGTGGCCAGGATTGAACAGCGCTTAGATTCCATCCCTGCATCCACCAGCTCATCTACTTATCATCCTGTAGAGGATTATGCATATCAGGGTTATATTCCTAGTGAGGCACACTATGATGGTGTCGAGTTATCAGAATCTATGCAGTACGTCTAAGGAGAGGGACGAAACCAATGGCAACATCTGGCTGCTCGGAATCATCCGAGATTCTCTTATGGGAATCCAAGTGGAGGGCTGTAACCTCCATAATTTCAGAGACCGCCACCTCATCCTCAGCAACAACATGGGCAACAGCAGAGCCAGCAACAGAGCGGGTTTAGGCCAGCTGGGCCTTATCGCCTGCCAGGTGACGTCCCCCGCGTTTGCGTGCATGCAAGTGTGCAATATATATGATTGGGGGCGTGAGATTTAAATATTTATAACCGCAAGCGCACGGTGTTGTAGTGTGTCTTGGGGGTCGAACTCAGGGAGGCGTGGTTATGCTTGTGTCAAGAAGGACCAAATTCACCCCATGGGCGAGCTAGCCCGAATCGGTAGATGGGTTGTCACAGAAAATAGAATGTGAGGGATAAACAATATAAAGGGAAAACCCGGGACTTCGGTTTCCATCCTATTGTGCGATTCTCGTCGATACGGCCAACGGGTAGGATAACGATCGGAATTAGGGTCTAATGGTGAGACGTTGCCTCTAAGAGTAATACCAGTGTCCCATGGGCCCGATATTCCGGTCGGTGCCCAGGATGATACGCCGGACTACCCGGGTTCGGTCAGTGGGCATTCCCATGTCCATTAACACTGACCGACTCCGGGAGCACTAAGCTTGCAACGATAACTCCCAACATCTCATCATGCCGCTCCCGCACGCTAGGATTCGACGTCTATGCTAAGGGCGTGAGCTATGACTAGGGAGTCAACCGCCAAGTTTATTCCCCATTGGCCCAACGGTCAAAGGCGGTCTTTTTCCCGTCGATGACAATAAAACACCTCGCATAACCAATAGATTCTTAATCCCTATCGATTTCCTAGTCCTATGGACGCATCGGGGAGAACCCACGAAGGGGTTTCCACCAAAATCCCAGATTTGGGAACTACTCACACATATTTATTAAAAAGCAATCTAAATCAAAATCGACCGTTAAAAACATGATCAGGCGATTGAAAAGCAGTAAGAGCAATGCAAATAACACTATATTAAAGTTTGGTAAAGATCAGACAACTTACAAATATTTGAAAAATTACAGCCGTCAAGAGAGAGAAAAAACAGCAAAAATAACAACTCCCGAATCTGGAAACCTAGGTTCTGTATTTATAGAAAACGACATCACCCGATCGGGTGAAGAATCACCCGATCGGGTGACCTGCTGCGAACTTCGGCAGCCATCTTCGAGACTTCACCCGGTCAGACGACACGGTCGGTTGATGGAAGCTGCTCGTCGTTTGGATCTTGATCGTCATCGGGTGAACCGATCGTTTGATAAATCAACCGATCGGTTGGAATTGTTGCCCAAAAGACAGTAACTTCGGACGTTTTGGCACGGTCTGCTGACTGTCGGGTGAGCTCTCCGGGTCGTCTTCCTCGGGGAAACAGCTACAAGTGAACCGATCAGGTGAATATCACCCGATCGGTTGAGTTTCAGCTCCAATTTCCAGATAGATCAGTCGGGTTGAACCGGTCGACGACCCGGTCGGTTGACACTTTCGTTGCTTCACCGACTGACCGGGTCGTGCAAGCGTGCATCACCCGATCGGTTGGCTGTGTCCAACCGATCGGGTGGGGGGCTGAAAGATGCGATCTTCATCGTTTGACCCCCTGGATCACGTGTGACTCCTCCTGTTGCTCTGAGGACTCATGATATCGTCGTTTTATGTCCCATACGTTGGCAAACTCCTGCAAACATACAAAAACACGGAAAAGTGAAAGAAAACAAGAAAACACGAGAAAACGAATACAAGACGGCGGAAAATAGCGGAAAAACACAAAAGAAGACGTGCGTGATTATATGAAATATAAACGCACGTCACTAGGTTATCAATTCAATCGGCCGCCTCAGCAGCGTTATGTGCCAAATCCGCCTCGGTCAAATCTGGAGGCTACATTGGACACTTTTATGAGTGGCCAAGCCCGGTTCAACCAGGACACTTCCACCCAGTTTAAGAGTATAAACACTTCACTAGATGAACTGAGGGGTCAGATGTCCCAACTTCTGAAGAACCAAGGGAGGTTAGCCTCGCAACCGGTGACAAACCCAAGGGCCTAAGCTAATGCTGTGGTTTCTGTTACCACACGTGGTGGACGGGCAACTGACACCGTCATGGTCCCGATTGTAAACAAGGAGAGAGTTATCACTGAAGAAGCCGTTGACGACGGTGATAGAGAAGAGGCTACTAAAGAGCCTACAAAGGATGAGGAGAAGGTAGATACACCATCCATCACGCCTACTACAACACCACCTCCTGTTGATGTTACAAAGAGCAAAGCTACCCGACCCCCCCCTCCATACCCACAGAGGTTGGCCTTGGCCAAGATGGAGAGGAAATACTCCAAATTCACGAAGTTGATAAAGGGAATCCAGTTGAACATCCCGTTCATGGACGCCATCACGGAGATCCCAATCTATGCCATGTTTTTGAAGGATCTGATCACTGGGAGATAAAGCTCCTGGAGGACTCCACTTCCTTTATAAAGAATCATCTCCCCCGAAAGCTGCCAGATCCGGGGAGCTTCACCGTGCCGTGCTTCATCGGAGGGATGCCCATCAGCTGATCTTTGATTGATCTTGGGGCTAGCATCAGTTTGATGCCCCTTCCTATTTTCAGGAGATTACAGACTGGAAGAGAACTAGACCCGACAAATATGTCCATCCAGCTTGCAGATCATTCGATCACTTACCCGGTGGGCATAGCCAGGGATATCATTCTTCAGATACCTCCTGGGTTATGTGTTCCTGTTGACTTCGTCATCATGAATATGCCTGAGGGAGGGAGCTCCCAGCTTATACTCGGCCTCCCCTTCATGGCGACGGCCAGTGTTTTGATCGATGTCCGAGAAGGGACTCTCTCGCTAAATGTGGGAAACATCAAAGCTGAATTTCGGCTGCAGAAGCCGATGAGGGAACATGCCCGTGATGAAGGAGCTAGCTACTTGGAGCTCCTGAATGATGAGGCTATTGGAGATTTTTCTTCTGAGGGGGTCAAGAAGGACCCAGTGAAAATAGGAATTGACGATGACGACGACCCAACCTACCACAAATCGGTTGCCGCCTACATCCGAGTGTTGGATGAGGAACTTCTAAATCATTCTCTGAATCATGAAGAACCAGAGGCCATAGGCTACTCGAGGGAGAGGCTTGAAGTAGGCGGATACCAAGTACCGTCAGATTGCACCATTGGAAAGAACGACGCGCGACCTCCACGCACACCAAACGACAACTGATAAATCAAAGGGAGTCGAGCTCATGACTAAAAACAAGCGCTTATTGGGAGGCAACCCAATTTCTTGTATCTTGGATTATCTTTTTAAATTTTTTGTTTTTATTTCACCTATTTTAGAAAACCAAACAAAAACGTAAAATTATAAAACCACAAAAAATTTGATGAGTTCATCCTTTGTACAGGTTGGACATGAGAGGGCATGCAGATCGACATTTTAGACGGAAGAAAGCTGGAGGAGGCACCAGATTTGAGGAGAAAACGAAAGAAAATGGAGCAAGGAAGACACAAGTGACTCGACCGAGCAGCTACACTGCTTGGTCGAGTAGCGCAGGAACGAGATTTACGAGCAAAATCATCACTCTATACACGGCCCGAGCAGCATTGGCTCGGTTCGAGCAGACAGCAACTCGGTCCGAGCATCCTACTGCTCGGTCGAGTATGACATGCTTTTGGAAATATGGAGAAAACGACGCTCTGCCTACACGGCCCGAGCAGCCCTGCTCGGCCCGAGTAGCAATCCGATCAATCGAGCATTATACTGCTCGGTCGAGCATATGAGGGAGTCTCTTAAACTTTTTATTTTTGTTTCTGACCGGGTCGAGCAGCCTCGCTGCTTGATCGAGTCGGTCTACCCTATATTTCGTGAGCCCTACTGCCGAACCAGTTGGGGTTTTAACCCAACTCGTTTTTACTTTCACCATATGCTCTCTAAAAAATTACCTAAGCTCTAAAATTTTTTTACCCTAACCTAGCCCAAGCACCCTCCCTCCCCCCTACTCGATCTCCTCGTCGACGTCGTCCTCCGCCCGCGCTGTCGCCTGCACCGCCCGATCTCCAGTCAGCCCTTCTCTCCCTCTCTCTCTGTCTCTCTCTCCCTCTTTCTCCCCCTCCCTCTTTCCTAGGCGACGACGGCCACCGCCGGTGCTGCTGCCGCTGACGTCGTCGCCCAAATCCAACCCCCCCTCCGCCACTCTCCCCCCGCTCTCATTGCACCGCACAAAACCCCCCAAATTTCTGATCGTCGCTGCCTAGGGCTCGCTTGCGATCTGCTCAGCCCGAGCACTTATGGTGCTCTTCCGAGCAGATCTCACTTTCTTGACAGAACACAGCAGACCGAGCACGCTAGTGCTCGGTCAATATTTACCCACTGAGCAGCACAGCTCGAACCGAGCAGTAGGACTCCTCGGTCGAGCAACCCAAATTCAGCATGCCCCCCCTATTTTTACTCTCTTTTTTGACGTTTTCATTATTTCTATTTCAGGTATGACTTGCCTACGTCAGCATATACTACCGGGACTAGCTTGGGGGAGATCTTGACACTCGCATCGCTCGCACATTCGGTACACTCCTTCCTTTATTTATTTTTATACTGATGCATCATATTACCATCGACACGATGGTTCGCACTCGAGGAGCCACCATCCCACCCATTCGTGGGAAGAGGCCGCCTCCTGGTGACTCATCTTCCCGACCCACACGTCGTGCCCGCCTCACCACCACCCCTACCACCACCCCTACCACCCCCTCTACTACTGCTCCTATCTCGACCACTGACATCCCTACCACTACCACCACTATCTCTACCACCTCTACCCATATCCCCACCACTTCATCCCCCGCCCCTCTACCATCACCCCCACACCCTGCCCCCACCAGGGATGCTTTACCGGCACGTCTATGGACCTACGGTATCACTTTCAGAGATGACGCACACTGCGAGCGCTTCGTTAGGCTCTTGCAGCGTCGCCTTGTCCCCACACTATTCATAGACGTGCCTACCCTTTGATCCCTTGGACTCCTTCAGGGGGTCCATCACCTGTACGAGCGAATGTTTTCGATCGCTTCCTCGGTGTCCACGCCCCCACATACTCCCACATTGCCTGGAGGCTCTTAGCTCCCTCGCTCGCACCCCGGCGGGTGATGGCATCACTTTTTGCCTCATGGATCACGATTGCACTATTACACATGCCATGATCCGTGAGTACTTTCACTTTCCAACCAACCCCGAGCCCAGAGCTACCTTTTCTCCACACTACGATGTTGACACATTCGATGCTCTAGCTTTTTGGCAGCATATTTCTGGCCTAGATCACTACCGCCCTAACCGGGCGCAGGTATCATGCATCGTGCATCCATGCATTCGTTACGTGTAACGACCGGTCTTTATCGATGATATTATCTGTATTTCTCTCGCATAATTTTTCGTCCGTATCCGTAGTTAGGCGTATCCGTCCCCGTGCACATGCCTACCTTTTCAGGTTAGTTATTTCTATTATTATTTTATGTCGCCTAGTTAATTTCTTATTATTATTATTATTATTGTTATTAATATTATTATTGAGTATCTCTTGTTAATTAAAAGATAAACTTTCAAAATTCGAATTTCAAATTTCAAATCGTTTTAAAAAGTCAAAAGAAAACTTCCATTTATAAACCCATTTAAATCAAATTGATTAGCTATATTTCCCTATTATAACCCCATTATTATAATTCAAATCCTATTTCCTAATTAAACCTTAGACCGTTTTGAACCCTAGGCCTTACCCCACCATGAGGCCGATCTATCACTCACGCACACAACATAGGAAAACAAAAAAAATGAAACAAACTAAAATAACCTAAGACCTAGTTCACGTGCTGGCCATGTGTACCCTGTGATCAACATTTCAAAACCCAAGTACAGCAACTAGCCTATAGAAATAAACCTAAAACTAGGAGCACTCATGTGCCTACACTTTCTTATTATAAAACCCTAGAGAAGCCTATAACCCTAGCTCTACTCTCTCCCCAACTTCATCAGCCAGCCGCCCCTATCTCTCTCCTATCTCCACGCAAGGCCTCACCCACGCCGAACGCTCCCCTCCTTCTTCTTCTTCACGCAACCAGAAGACCTACTTCTTCTTCTCCGGTGCAACCCCCACAGGCCACGACATCACCCTACACACAGCCGCGGCCTCACCAAAGCCGCCACATGTTTCCCTCGCCAAGTCCCCCATCTCGACGCTTCTCCCCTCCACGCCCACACCCCGCAACCGCCTGCTCCCATCCCCCATCTCACGGTAACCCGCAGCCCCCCAAGCACCCCTGGCCTCCTCCTCTTACTCCTCCTCGCAAGCACAGCCCACGCATCCGCAGCCTCCTCCTTCACGCCCAGAAACACTAACCGCAAGTGGCCGCAGCCTACTCCTCTGTGCAACGCCCAACAACTCACGCGCAGGCCGTGTTTCACATAACCCACACGCGTATCCAGCGAAGTCAGGCTGTGTGCGCGTTGCTAGCTTCGGATCTAACGTCGTCAACCCCGGGGATTCACTGTAAATCCTCGCTACTACCTGCGGAATCCCCAGACGCTGACGTTTGTCGTTTTCCTCGCTGCCACGAGGAGTTTCAGACCGTAGACGTCGCACGTATCGCTGTCGCTGCCCCCACTCGATGTGTAACGGTTAGTACCCCTACCTATAACTCATAACCCACACTGTAATGTAGAGAACTTAATAAAACCGGGTGATTAGACGTCGTAGGAGCTTGTTGTAAATCTGTTCTGATCGAAAAACATCTGTTCTGATTTTACGTTTTGTCAAACCAGTGAACCGTCTCCTCCGTAGCGTATTATTCATCAAGACGTTTCCAACGACACCAAGAACGTCAAAAACAGGCAAGTATATGATTTGATATGATTTTTAGAAGTTTCGGCACTTTTACGTCGCCTTCATGTATTACTGGATAACTCGAAAATTAGACGTGAAATGACGTAAGAAAGTGACACCATAATGACCAGGACGAAATTTGTGACCCAACAGTATATCATACGATATATCTCAATTTTAAACAATAAGAGAAAAGAATAACTTCTGTAGCAAACCCAATGAAAACTCGTGCTCGTCATTATTTTGAAACCGCTACTAAAATTGTTCAACCCACTTTTACTGTGTAGAACTGTCACAAATGTGTTGTAGGATCCTGTCAAAACAACGTTAGGATCGATAAATGAAGTTGAGACTTACGCTTGCGTACGCGGCACGGTAATCTCGGAACTTCGCCCTCGGATTCGCCACAACGGTCGATACTTCGTCACGGAGGATCGAAGCAGAGTTTCACCGCCTAAATCTCTAACTTGAAGAGGATTTTTAATGGAAGGGAGAAGAAGAACATAAGATGCCTTATGCAAACTTATGACATGGAAAGTGTGAATGAATGCCTTACCCTTGGGTCCTATTTATAGGCTTTAGGGGTGGTTATTGTAGGAAATAACCAATTATAAGCTTATTAGCCTATATTAGCACATTCATTTATCTTCTCCTTTATCCACTTATCAAGTGCCATTTTGCACTTATAAATTGGCTTTTTCCACTTATCGAGTGGCTTTTTCCACTTATCGATTGGTCCTTTTCACACGAGAAAAGGTTCCCTTCGCGCACGCCTTCGTGCACGCGACATCTGAGGTCCGTATACCCTCATACATCCCCTCATGGGTGTATTTATGTCGTCCATATCCAACATCTCCCACTCACACTTGAGGGGATTGTAAGGAAACTTATTTTCCTCTAACTCTTCTTTTTGTCATACCGAGAAATAGGCCGTGTGACCGTCATGCGCATAGAGTCCGATGTTGTGCACTTGTTAGAGATACACAACACTCCTCGAGGTGCAAAGTTGAGTAGATCAACGCATGCTTTACCCTAGATTATTTCTTCACATTTCTTATACTTTATATTCAACAATTGAATCCCATCTGGATTGCAATTGGCTGGCCAGCTTTGAATCTTTAAAGTCCAAATGTGAATGCGAAATTAATCTTCCTCTTTTTGCGATCCTTTCGATCTTGACTTGACTTGCTTTTCTAACATGCCCCGTCGGACCGAATTAACCATAGTCCATAAGTAACATGCTAAGATAGCAATCACCCGGTCAAATCTAAAGGAACCAATTAGAGTCTATAAGGGTAATGAATTAAGACCCATGTGGTCTTTGGGTCTCACATAATAGTAAACTTATTTACTATTCTAACCCAATGGTCAAAAAATGCATACGTAGTATGAATACGTATTACAACATCGCTCCTTTCCCAGGGAGTGTATGTCTCAATGATGTTGTAAGGATGATGATCAGACACCACAATGTCTGACTTTGAGTCCCTTTTTTCTACTCAAATAATCCTTTGGACTCACATCCCGCATTTTAGACAGATAGGACTTCAAAATCCTCTTAGATCTTCTGTAAGCATCCATATGATGCAGATCTTTCATGCGACCATTTTGTTTAAGTCATGACTCTAAATCATCCGTCTGATGATTTTGACTTTAAACAGGTCTCATCTCTATTCTATCCGTCTGATAGAATAAGGCAGTTGCTCATGTGAGAGAGCCAACCTCAATCTGTCCGACATACTAGAAAGTATAGCTGAGATTTCAAAAATGTACACAAACATTTCTCAAGAAATTCATATGCAATGTTTGAAAAAGAACATATTCTTTTATTAAATTTGATCATTTACAGACATGGGAATTTACATTGGTACAACTCAACTCTTACGCAATCCTTGGGATGATAAGTGTTTGTAAAACACATCTATGGGGATCGCCTTCATGAGCGGATCCACTATCATCTCATGCGTAGATATGTACCTTATGTCCACCTTCTTGGTCTTATCATAGTCTTTTGCAAATTTGTAGCGGATATCAATGTGTTTGGTTTTACAATGAAATTTAGGATCTTTGACATAAGCTATAGATGCTTGACTGTCGCTGTGTATAGGTACAACAACTGAGTCACTTGCATCAATTAGCATGTCTAAGAATTTCCTAAGCCAAACAGCCTCTTGGACTGCCATGCTAAATGCTACAAACTCAGCTTCCATGGTTGAAAGTGCGATGCAGGATTGTTTCTTGCTACTCCAGGATATTGCACCAGATCCGAGTAGAAAAACATATCCTGAGATCGATCGTCGCTCATCGAGATCACCCGCCCAATCAGCATCAGTGTAGCCTTCGAGCCTCAAGGCATCTCCTTGATAGCATAAAGCAAAGTCTGCAGTTCCTTTGAGATACCGCATTATTCTCTTAACCGCTTTCCAGTGTACTTGCCCTGGGTTGGATTGGTAACGACTTACCATTCCAACGGCAAAACAGATGTCCGGTCTTGTACACATCATAGCGTACATAAGACTACCAACTGCACTGGAATATGGAACTTTTTCCATAATCTCTTTCTCCTTTTGGTTCTTAGGACATGATTTCAGACATAAATTATCGCTTTTGCTTATAGGAGTATCAATGGACTTGCAGTCCTGCATATTAAATCGGTCTAGAACCTTCTTTATATAAGTCTCCTGTGAAAGAGAAAGAAGTTTCTTCGAACGATTCCTTGAAATCTTAACTCCAAGGATATATGCGGCTTCTCCCATGTCTTTCATCTCAAAAACTGATGAAAGCCAAGCCTTGATATCCATCACAAAGCCCTTGTCATTTCCGGCTATTAAAATGTCATCTACATATAGAGACATGATAACATACTTGCTTTTAATCCTCTTGATATATACGCAGTTATCTTCATCAAGCATGGTAAAACCATTTGATAAGACAACTTCTTGAAATCGTATATACCATTGCCTCGAGGATTGTTTAAGACCATATATGGATTTAAGAAGTTTACAAACCTTATGTTCGTTTCCTTCTTTTACAAACCCTGTTGGTTGTTCCATATAGATCTCATCGTCCAATTCTCCATTGAGAAAGGCAGTCTTTACATCCATTTGATGTAATTCGAGGTCTAAGCAAGCTACCATTGCCAGAATCAGGCGAATCGAGGTAAAACGAACAACAGGTGAGAAGGTCTCTTCGTAGTCTATCCCTTCCTGTTGCGTAAAACCTTTCGCGACAAGGCGAGCTTTATATCTGTCAATAGAGCCATCAGCCTTATGCTTGATCTTGAGAACCCATTTGTTCCCAATAGCTCTACGTCCTCTGGGTAAGTCAACTAAGTCCCAGACTTGGTTAACTTTCATGGATTCTAACTCCTCTTGCATCGCTTCCATCCATTTGTCTTTAGCAGGGCAAGATACGGCCTGTTTGAAAGTAACAGGCTCGTCATCTTCTTGTAGTAAAGTTATAAAGGTTTGCGGAAATTCATCCTCAAATCTTAGAGGAGCCAACCTTGTACGACTACTACGTCGTATTTGAGATTCTTCAAGTCCTTGTTGACTTGAATTTAGATCAATTCTAATATCACTCCCACTTGGAATGTCGTTAGAATTGCTCCCACTTAGATCATTATTCCCGTATGGAATAGGATAATCGTCATTCATATAATCCATTGGTGAAGGTTGAAACGTATTTTCGTTTTCACCAAGAATTCTCCCACTCGAATGAGGTAATCCTTCTTGATCATAAATCTCAAATAGAGATAAGTCCTGACTTATCTCGCCCTGTCTTGGAAACTCGTTTTCCAAGAAAGTGACATCCCTCAACTCAAACTCAATTAGCCCACCATTGTCTTCCTGACTAACAAAAACATAACCTTTGGAGTTTTCTGCGTATCGTATAAAGATACATTTCCTTCCCCTTGGCCCAAGTTTGCCATACTTATGGGAGGAAATATGTGCGTAGGATGCACAACCCCAAGGTTTCAAAATGTTTAAGTCAGGAGACCTTTGGTTCCACAACTCATAAAGAGTGGAGCTAACTGATTTCGAGGGTACGCGGTTTAAAATGAAAGCTGTCGTCAATAATGCATCACCCCAAAAGGTGATTGGCAAGTTAGCTTGCGCCATCATTGAACGGACCATTTCCATTAAAGTCCTATTTCTCCTTTCTGCAACACCGTTTTGTTGAGGAGTATAAGGCATAGTTACCTGATGTACTATGCCTTTTTCATCACAAAGTTCCTTAAAACTTGTTGATTGATATTCACCGCCCCTATCGGTTCGCAAAACCTTAATCTTGCGATCTAATTGATTCTCCACTAAACTCATATAGTTTTTAAAGCAAGCCAATGCTTCACTTTTGTGGGATATCAAATAGATATGTCCGAATCGGGTGAAATCATCAATAAAAGTGATGAAATAGGACTTCCCGCGTCTTGTCTTGACATTCATCGGACCACATATGTCCGAATGGATAAGCTGTAATGGAACCTCGGCCCTTGTGCCGGTTCCAAACGGCTTGTGACAAGATTTCCCCACTAGGCAATGTTCGCAGGTCGACATTTCAACCTTTGAAACATTGGATAGAAGGCCACGTTTGGCATGTCTATCCATACGCGTTGCTCCAATATGACCAAGCCTTGCGTGCCAACAAATAACATCAGACTCATAAGTCTTAGAATTTGCAATAAGGAAATTTTCATTACATGAGGAGTCATACATTGTACTCATTACAATAAATCCTTTAAATACAAACCCAATACCAATAAGAGTATTATTACAACTTAAGTCCACATTACAATCATGAAAAAACCAGTTATAACCAAGACCCATTAACACGACCACAGAAATTATATTCCTTCGAATATCTGGAGCGAAGAGAACATCACGAAGTAGGAGAGTGCGGCCGTTGTCCAAGACTAGCTTGCAAGTCCCAACGCCTTTCACTTCAACACGAGTGTTGTTTCCTACATATATCCACTTCGTTCCTTGGGGTATCCGGTGATACTCCACGAAGGACCGTCCGTCCCTTGCTATGTGGTCGGTGGCACCTGAATCAATTATCCAAAATGGATTAGATTCCACAAGAAATATTGAACTAGAAACACATATGTAACTAGTATATTTACAAGTTACCTCGTCGCCTCCACTCGTACACGAACGAGCTTAGTGACCGAGCTTGTTACACTTGAAGCACTTGATCTTCTTCAAGTCTTTCTTCTTATGCCATTTCTTGTGCCCACCCCTATGTTTGGGTTTCTTGGTAGACTCGGGTTGCTTTTTACGTTCATTTGTGAACTTCGAACGATCTTTCCGTTTCTTTCTCCCATGTGAGGAACTAGCAACCATGTGCACTTCTGCACTTGGCTTGGCAGCCGCAAGCCGCTCTTCCTCTAATTCGAGGTGCTTTGAAACGTCGCTGAAGTTCTTGATGCTCTCATTGTGAGTGAGATGCATCTTCATTTGGTCCCACCCATTTGGTAGGGAACGTATGACTGCTTGGATTTGTTGCTCATCAGTGAGCACATGACCTGCATCCTTTAATTCCGAGATAAGATTCGACATATGTCGCAGATGTTTCCCCATGGAATGATCTGGACGTTTCTTATATGAATCGAACCTTATAGTTAAGGTGCGAAGTTTGGACACCGATGTGCCATCGAACTTCTCTTCTAGCTTGGACCATATGCCCATGGCTAGGTCATGTTCTCGGAATATGCGCATTATGTCATCAGCCATACTGCTTAATAACGTAATGTGTGCTATCTTGTTCTTCCGAGACCAAGCATCAAAAGCTTCCTTGTCTCGTCTGTGTTGGGCCGTAGTGCCCAACTCGGGTTCAATCATTACGTTCTTTAGAGTTTCGAGCACATCTTGCTCCTCTAAAACGTATTGTATCTTGATGGACCAAAGTTTGTCATTATCGCCGTTGAGTTTTTCACCTCTGTTTAACTCAACGACGATATTCTTTGAAGCGGAAGACATTTTACTTTTAAAATGCTGCAAAAGACACAAAACCAAAGGTTTGATCAAAAAGCATTGCATTGAAAATTTCTTAAAATATAATTCCCATTTGAAGTGATAATAGAATATCCCATTTGGATAGTTCTAATTTCAACTCCCACTAGGAATGATATTTATAATTTGATAAGTTACTTTCGAAAAATATTGAAGATGTTGTTATAGAATCGAAAAGGTTTCTACGATTCCAATCACCATTTAGAACAATCCTTCAATATTTCCCCCTCACTTATCAAATAAAAAGTACTCTTATAGTACTTTGCAGCGGAAAAGCGTTTTTGAAAACGTAATTATTTAAAACGTATGAAAACGTATTTTTCAAAAAATATATTTCAACATAGTACCCTTATGATACTAGTGAAATATTCGGAAATCCCTGGCCATTGCCGGGTTTAAGCCGTTGCCGTGCCAAGGTCGGATCCCCCCTTTGTGGAGATTTTTCTGTAAGCAATTGTCGCCGGCTTCCCGTATGGATCCAGGCGCTTCCCCCCTTATAGGAGAATTTTGCCGCTAATGACTGCCGTCGGCCCCGTATGGGCTAGCCTTGCAGATGGCCGGGGCCGAAATTACTGACAAGGCCTCCGGCTGAATTGGTCGACCAAAAAACCCGAATTGGTCGACCAATGCCGACCAAGAGTTCTGGCACCTTCCACCCCCGGCCAGGGCCTCTGCCCTGGCCGAGGCTGGCCTAGGGCCGGCCAGTGGTAGCCCTGGCCACTGCCAGGGCCGGCCTGGCCACTGGCCTGGCCTCGGCCAGAGGCCGGCCAGGCCCCCTGGCCTGGCCTGGCCTCGGCCAGAGGCCGGCCTGGCCTCGGCCAGAGGCCGGCCTGGCCACTCTGGCCTAGCATGGCCTCGGCCAGAGGCCGGCCTGGCCACTCTGGCCTAGCATGGCCTCGGCCAGAGGCCGGCCAGGCCTGTAGGATCCTGCCAAAACAGAGTTAGGATCGATAATATGAAGTTTAGACTTACGCTTGCGTATGCGGCACGGTAGTCTATGAACTTCGCCTTCGGATTCGCCACGACGGATCGAGTCTTCTCACGAACGGAGTAAGGCTACTAATCCACAATCTAAATCTCTACTTTAGATTAAGAACTTGGATAGAGGAAGAGAAAGGATTTCTGCAGAGCTTCGCTATGATGAAGTTGCATGCATGAATTTCATGCAAAAGGTGTAGGAAATGGCTTACCCTTGGGTCTTATTTATAGCCCCCAAGGTAGTTATTTTAGGGTAAGTTGTTCCTTTGGAACAACTTAATTAAGGTGTACCAT
This sequence comes from Scilla litardierei, assembly GCA_030789695.1. Taxonomy (NCBI): domain Eukaryota; kingdom Viridiplantae; phylum Streptophyta; class Magnoliopsida; order Asparagales; family Asparagaceae; genus Scilla; species Scilla litardierei. Next base: position 118,758,069 of record CM061142.1, read on the forward strand.
GATACATGGCACATTATAAGCTTAAGTTGTACCATATGCATGGTACAACATAAGCTTAAGATATTCCCCCTTTATTAGCCATATGTCGCATGCACTTATGCATATATAATGCGACTTTCCCACTCATCCAGAGATCCTCTCCGCAAGGGAACAGATTCCCTTTGTACACGACTTCGTGTACGCGACGTTCGAGGTCCGTATTCCCTCGTACATCCCCCACAAGGGTGTACAAACGTCTTCCATATCCAACATCTCCCACTCACACTTGAGGGGATTGTAAGAGAACGTCTTTCCATTAGTTCTTTCATCTATCATACCGAGAAATAGACCGTGCGACCGTCATGCGCGTAGAGTCTGTTGTTGTGCACTTGTTAGAGATACACAACGACCTCGAAGGTGCAAAGTTGAGTAGTTCAACGCATGCTTTACCCTAGATTATTTCTTCGCATTTCTTATACTTTATATTCAACAATTGAATCCCATCTGGATTACAATTGGCTGGCCAGCTTTGAATCATTAAAGTCCAAATGCGAATATGAAATCAATCTTCCTCTTCTTGCGAACCTTCTGATCTTGACTTGATTCGCTTTTCTAACGTGCCCCGCCGAGCCGAATTATCATAGCCCATAAGTAACACGCTAAGATAGCGATCATCTCGTCAAATCTAAAGGAACCAATTGGAGTCCTTGAGGGTAAGAGTTAAGACCCGTATGGCCTTTGAGTCTCACATAATAGCAAACACTATTGCTACTAACTCAGTGGTCGAAATAAATACGTGGTATGAACACGTATTACAACATCACTCCTTTCCCAGGGAGAGTATGTCTTAATGATGTTGTACGGATGAAAAGATCAGACACCACAGTGCCTACCTTTTTGAGTCCCTTTACTACTCGTGAAATATTCACGGACTCTCATCCTGCATAAGACAGATAGGATTTAAAAATCATACGAGATCTCTTTCAAATATCCTTGTGATACAGATCTCAGATCTTTTGTAAGCATCCATATGATGCAGATCTTTCATTCGACTATCTTGTTTAATTCATGATTCTAAATCATTCGTCTAATGATTTCGACTTTAAACTAGTCTCATCTCTATCTTATCCATCTGATAAGATAAGGCGGTTGCTCATGTGAGAGAGCCAACCTTTATCTGTCCGACATACACACAATTCAGCTGAGATTTCAAAAATGTACACAAACATTTCTTAAGAAATTCATATGCAATGTTTGAAAAAGAACTTATTCTTTTATTAAATTTGATCTTTCTTAGACATGGGAATATATATTGGTACAACTCAGCTCATACGCGATCCTTGGGATGATAAGTGTTTATAAATCACATTTCTGGGGATCGCTTTCGTAAGCTGATCCTCTATCATCTCATGCGTAGATATGTACCTTATGTCTACCTTCTTGGTTTTATCATAGTCTTTTGCAAATCTGCAGTTCCTTTAAGATACTGCATTATCCTCTTAACCGCTTTCCAGTGTTCTTGCCCTGGGTTGGATTGGTAACAGCTTACCATTTCCAACGGTAAAACAGATGTCCGGTCTCGTACACACCATAGCGTACATAAGACTATCAACTGCACTGGAATATGGAACTTTTTCCATAATTTCCTTTTCCTTTTGGTTCTTTGGACACGATTCCAGATATAAATTATCGCATATGCTTATATGAATATCAATGGACTTGCAGTCCTGCATATTAAATCGTTCTAGAACCTTCTTTATATAAGTCTTCTGTGAAAGAGAAGAAGTTTCTTCGAACGATTCCTTGAAATCTTAACTCCAAGGATATATGCGGCTTTTCCTATGCCTTTCATCTCAAATACTGATGAAAGCCAAGCCTTAATACTCATCACAAAGCCCTTGTCATTTCTGGCTATTAAAATGTCATCTACATATAGAGACATGATAATATACTTGCTTTTAATCCTCTTGATATATACTCAGTTATCTTCATCAAGCATGGAAAATCCATTTGATAAGACAACTTCTTGAAATCGTATATACCATTGCCTCGAGGATTATTTAAGACCATTTATGGACTTACGAAGTTTACAAACCTTATGTTCGTTTCCTTCTTTTACAAACCCTGTTGGTTGTTCCATATAGATCTCCTCGTCCAATTCTCCATTGAGAAAGGCAGTCTTTACATCCATCTGATGTAATTCGAGGTATAAGCAAGCTACCATTGCCAGAATCATGCGAATCAAGGTAAAATGCACAACAGGTGAGAAGGTCTCTTCGTAGTCTATCCCTTCCTGTTGCGTAAAACCTTTCGCGACAAGGCGAGCTTTATATCTGTCAATAGAGCCATCAGCCTTATGCTTGATCTTGAGAACCCATTTGTTCCCAATTGCTCTATGTCCTCTGGGTAAGTTAACTAAGTCCCAGACTTGGTTAACTCGCATGGATTTCAATTCCTCCTTCATCGCTTCCATCCATTTGTCTTTCGCAGGGCATGATGCGGCCTGTTTGAAAGTAGCAGGCTTGTCATCATCTTGTAGTAAAGTCATAAAGGTTTACCTCAAATCGTAGAGGAGCCAACCTTGTACGACTACTACGTTGTATTTGAGATTTCTTCAAGTCCTTGTTGACTCGAATTTAGATCAATTCTAATATCACTCCCACTTGGAATGTCGTTAGAATTGCTCCCACTTGGATCATTATTCCCGTATGGAATAGGATAATCGTCATTCGTATAATCCATTGGTGAAGGTTGAAACGTATTTTCGTTTTCACCAAGAATTCTCCCACTCGAATGAGGTAATCCTTCTTGATCATAAATCTCAAATAAAGATAAGTCCTGACTTATCTCACCCTGTCTTGGAAACTCGTTTTCCAAGAAAGTGACATCCCTCGACTCAAACTCAATTAGCCCACCATTGTCTTCCTGACTAACAAAAATATAACCTTTGGAGTTTTCTGCGTATCGTATAAAGATACGTTTCCTTCCCCTTGGCCCAAGTTTGCCATACTTATGGGAGGAAATATGTGCGTAGAATGCACAACCCCAAGGTTTCAAAATGTTTAAGTCAGGAGACCTTTGGTTCCACAACTCATAAGGAGTGGAGCTAACTGATTTCGAGGGTACGCGGTTCAAAATGAAAGCGGCCATCAATAATGCATCACCCCAAAAGGTGATTGGCAAGTTAGCTTGCTCCATCATTGAACGGACCATTTTTCATTAAAGTCCTATACCTCCTTTCTGCAACACCAATTTGTTGAGGAGTATAGGGCATAGTTACCTGATGTACTATGCCTTTTCATCACAAAGTTCCTTTAAACTTGTTGACTGATATTCACCGCCCCTATCGGTTCGCATGACCTTAATCTTGCGATCTAATTGATTCTCCACTAAACTCATATAGTTTTTAAAGCAGGTTTAGTGCTTTCACTTTGTGGGATATCAAATAGATATGACCGAATCGGGTGAAATCATCAATAAAAGTGATGAAAAATAGGACCTCCCGCGTCTTGTCTTGACATTCATCGGACCACATATGGCCGAATGGATAAGCTGTAATGGAACCTCGGCCCTTGTGCCGGTTCAAAACGGCTTACGACAAGATTTCCTCACAAGGCAATGTTCGCAGGTCGACATTTCAACCTTTGAAACATTAGATAGAAGGCCACGTTTGGCAAGTCTATCTATACGCATTGGTCCAATATGACCAAGCCTTGCGTGCCAACAAATTATATTAGACTCATTAGTCAAAGAATTTGTCACAAGGAAATTTTCATTACATGAGGAAATACATTGTACTTATTACAATAAATCCTTTGAAATACAAACCCAGTACCAATAAAGGAATTATTACAAAATAGGTCCATATTACAATCATGAAGGAACCAACCAAGACCCATTAAATTGACCACAGTATCAATATTCCTTTGAATATACGGAATGAAGAGAACATCATGAAGTAGGAGAGTGCGGCCGTTGTCCAAGACTAGCTTGCGAGTCCCAACGCCTTTCACTTCAACACGTGTGCTGTTTCCTACATTGATCCACTTCATTCCTTGGGGTATCCGGTGATACTCCACGAAGGACCGTCTGTCCTTTGCTATGTGGTCGGTGGCACCTGAATCAATTATCCCAAAATGGATTAGCTTCCACAAGAAATAGTGAACTAGAAACACATATGTAACTAGTATTACAAGTTACCTCGTCACTTCCACTCGTACACGAACGAGCATAGTGACCGAGCTTGTTGCACTTGAAGCACTTGATCCTTTTCAAGTCTTTCTTCTTGTGCCATTTCTTGTGCCCACCCTTATGTTTGGGTTCCTTGGTAGACTCAGGTTGCTTATTACGTTCATTAGAAGACTTCGAACGATCTTTACGTTTCTTTCCCCCGTGTGAGGAACTAGCAACCATGTGCACTTCTGCACTTGGCTTGGCAGCCGCAAGCCGCTCTTCCTCTAATTCGAGGTGCTTGGAAACATCGTTGAAGGTCTTGATGCTCTCATTATGAGTGAGATGCATCTTCATCTGATCCCACCCATTTGGTAGGGAACGTATGACTGCTTGGATTTGTTGCTCATCAGTGAGCACATGACCTGCGTCCTTTAACTCCGAGATAAGGTTCGCCATATGTCGCAGATGTTTCCCCATGGAATGATCTGGACGTTTCTTATATGTATCGAACCTTATAGTTAAGGCGCGAAGTTTGGACACCGATGTGCCACCGAACTTCTCCTCTAGCTTGGACCATATGTCCATGGCTAGGTCATATTCTCGGAAGATGCGCATTATGTCATCAGCCATACTGCTTAATAACGTAATGCGCGCTATCTTATTCTTCCGAGACCAAGCATCAAAAACTTCCTTGTCTCGTCTGTGTTGGGCCGTAGTGCCCAACTCGGGTTCAATCATTATGTTCTTTAGAGTTTCGAGCACTTCTTGCTCCTCTAAAACGTATTGTATCTTAACGGACCAAAGTTTGTAATTATCGCCGTTGAGTTTTTCACCTTTGTTTAACTCAGCGACGATATTCTTTGAAGCGGAAGACATTTTACTTTTAAAATGCTGCAAAAGACACAAAACCGAAGGTTTGATCAAAACATTGCATAAAAATTCTTAAAATATAACTCCCACTTGAAATGATAATAGAGTATCCCATTTGGATAGTTCTAAAAATTCAAATCCCACTTGGAATTATATTATATTTGATAAGTTACTTTCGAAAAATATTGAAGATGTTGTTCTAGAATAGAAAAGGTCTCTATGATTCCAATCACCATCTAGAACAACCTTCAATATTCCCCCATCACTTATCAAACAATAGTACTCTTATAGTACTAGCAGCGGAAAACGAGTTTGAAAACGTATTTTTCAGATATAATTCCCACTTGAAATGATAATAGAATATCCCATATGGATAGTTCTAAAATCAACTCCCACTTGGAATGATATTCATAATTTGATAAGTTACTTTCGAAAAATATTGAAGATGTTACTCTAGAGTCTATGTCTCCAATCACCATCTAGAGTAACTTTCAATATTTCTCCCTCACTTTATCAAATGTTAGTACTCTTATAGTACTTTGCAGCGGAAAAGCGTTTTTTGAAAAACGTATTTTTCAAAAATTTAAAATACATTGGCTAATCTCCGTAGAGTAGAGCACAACGTCATAAGTACATTGGCTAATCTCCGTAGAGTAGAGCACAATGACATGGCTAATCTCGCATGAAGTAGAGCACTAAGGCTAATCTTCAAGGAGTAGAGCACAATTTCATAAGTACATTGGCTAATCTCCGTAGAGTAGAGCACAATGACTTGGCCAATCTCGCATGAAGTAGAGCACTATGGCTAGTCTTCAAGGAGTAGAGCCCAAAGAAAAAACTTCATTAAAAAGTTAGTCCCGTATGAACTAGTCGGCACTGTGGTTAGCCCCGTATGGACTAATCGACACATTCGAGTTTGACCAAGGCCTTTTGTTACCCCGTATGGGTCATTTGGCAAATTTGCAATCGACCCAGACCTTCTGTCGGATTGGTCAACCAAAAACACCAAATTGGTCGACCAATTTTTTGGTCTTGCAACTTCTTCCCGGCCAGGGCCTCTGCCCTGGCCGAGGCTTGGCCAAGGGCCGGCCAGGGCCTCTGCCCTGGCCGGCCAGGGGCCTTGGCCCCCTCGGCCAGGGCCTCTGCCCTGGCCGAGGCCGGCCAAGGCCGGCCAGGCCCTGGCCTCTGCCAGGGCAGGCCAGCCGGCCCTGGCCCCTGCCAGGGCCGGCCAGGCCCTGGCCGAGGCTAGGGCGCCAGCCCTGGCCTCTGCCAGGGCCGCCTGGCCCTGGCAGTGGCCAGGGCGCCGGCCCTGGCCTCTGCCAGGGCCGGCCTGGCCGGCCAAGGCCGGCCATTGCCGACCTGGCCTTGGCCGGCCACTGCCGGCCTGGCCTTGGCCGGTCATGGCCAAGGCCATTTGGCATTGGCCGGCCATGGCCCCTTTGGCCATGGCCGGCCACCCCCT